>VZRO01006407.1:126115-137796 GCA_013397915.1 Daphoenositta chrysoptera | reverse complement strand
CCCCGGTGCGACCCCCGGCGCGACCCCCGGGAAGCCGCCCGCGGGCAGGGCCGCGGCACGGCCTGCTCGTGGAAGGGGGAGCTCCCCGCGGGCAGCCGGGGACGGTCCTTGCAGGTGGCAGTGTCGTCGAGTCACGGGCCGCGACCCCCGGTAGAGCGGGGTCCCGGCGGTGGAGGGAGGCGTCAGGGGTGCCCCCGCCTCTGCCCACGCCAGGGCCCGGAGCGCCGCAGCTGCGGCCACGCTCAGGAGGCCGCGGGTTCCCCGGTGCTTGGCTGCTCGCCACCCTCGGACGGGGCGGGGGGCGCGGGCAGCTTCCCCTGGGGGGAGAGGGAGGGTCAGGGGTGTCCCAGCCCCAGCCGCAGCCGCCATGAGCCGGTCTGCGCTCGGCCCACAGCACCCCGCGGGGCACGGCAGGGCGAACCCCCCTTTCCCGGGGAGCCCGGGGCTCGGCAGCCGCTCAGCCCGGCAAGGGCTGCGGGGACCCGCGTGTCCCTCCCCCGGCGAGGGCTGGCGGTGTCGCCGTCACTGTTCGATGGCAACGACACCGCGGGGTGGCGCTTTTGGTACGCGGCACGGGCACCCAGCGGCACCGGGCACCCGGCGGCGCTCAGCCCGTCCCGGTGCTCTCGCCGCCCCGAGGGACAGAGCGGGGACCCGGTGACCCCCCCGCTGCCCACCTGTGCCCGGCTGCCACCGTGGTTCACCGTCCACGGCCCCAGGGACTGGCTGGCGTAGAAGTCCATGGGATAAGGCTGCTGCCACTCGATGTCCTGGAGTGCCACCGCAGCCTGCGGAGAGGACAGGGGGTGAGTCCCCGAGGGGTGCCCGCAGAGGGGGAGCTGGTGGTGCCGGGAGAGGTGCCAGCATCCAGCTTGGTGTGCCGAGGAGGGCACTGCTGGGGCAAAGCTCGAGGCACTGGGAATGCCACTGGTTTCACAGATTGGATATCCCAGCAGTACGGCTGGGCTGTGCACGGAGCACAGATGGAGAGAGGAGGGGGTGCTGTCTGGCTGCAGGGACGTCCCCAAGCCTGCTCTGGTGCATCACCCCAAGCAAGGACTGGCCCCCCAAAAAGGGAGAGGGGTGCTCACCTCATAGGGTGTCAGCAGTGGCTTGCTGAAGGCTTCTCCCCAGTCGATGGAGAGCCGAGGACAGGCTACCTGCACCCACCTGGAAGGGAAATGTCACAATGGGGATGAACACTTCGGGAAGAACAAGCCACAGTGAAGCCCCTCAGCAGAACCCCAGAAGGTCCTTATTGTGCCAGTGCCACCCTGGCAAGGACAGCCACGCCCCTTCCCTGCCCCGTGGGCACAGCCATGTGCACAGTGACAGCAGGACAGAGGTGCCAGGGACAGCTTCAAAGAGGAACTGGACAGGGGTGGGGCACCCTGGGGATGGAGGGGGGCCAGCAGCACTCACACATCCACCTCTGGGAAGAGCTTTAACTTGCTGGGGAAGATCTCAGACAGCAGCACCCGCACATAGGGCCGGCCCAGGGCACGGAGACGCAGCTCCAGGTGCTGCGGGGGGAAAAAAGCACCTGGCAGAGTTAGGGTCCCCCAGAATGCCCCCCAAGCCCTGCTCACTGCCCCTTCCTGGGCATCAGACCCTCTGTGGGTCCCAGCTCTGCCCCACGGCCGTGTCCCCTTGGCAGTCGTGGGCCAGGCACAGTGTCAGGGGTGTCAGGGACTGCAGCCACGGCTCCGGCTTGAGCTCAGCTCTCCCCAGCACGTGCCTCAGCCTAATGAAGTAATTACTGCTCAATGACAACAATCTGTTCTCGTTAGCGGCTGCCTGCCCTGGGACACCCACCTGTCGTGGGCTGGCTGCAGCCAGGGCTTTCAGGAGGAGAGGGGCCAGAGACGTCCTTGTCCTCCAGAGCTGGCACTAATCGCCCCCCGCCCAGCCAGCCCTGGCCATGCCCGTGTCCTGCCCGCTGAGGAAGAGCAGCTGCTGGGACCTCGCTGCCCTGCTCTGCCCACTGGTCCCTGCACTGCCTCAAATCTCACATTCTACCCCAGAATTTCTGGGTGAGCGCAGGGCCACCGTGCTCAGAGGGCAGAACTCTGTTGTCCTGCTCCCCTCACCCAGCCGGGGTGCAGAAAGCGCCACCACGGCAGCTGAGCAGGGACGCTGAACCTGATCGGAAGTTCATCCAATTAAAACAAACTCAGCCAATTAATAGCCGAGCTGTCTGGGCAGGGGGGGTGGTTCTCCAGCTCTCCCCAGGAAGGGGTTTAATGAGCCTTTGTCCGGCCTCCCTCATCTGCTGCTAATTGCCCACGCAGCCCGGGGCCAGTGATGGGTTGCCAGCGGTGCCACGTCCACCCTGGCCCTGGCAGCGAGGACACCGATGGTGCCATCGCTCACCAGTCCTTCCCCCCACCCAACAGCAGCGTCTGGTGCCCTGATGGGGACACTGGGGAGGGGCTGGTACCTGCAGGATGCTGGGGGAGCCCTGGCGCCCCAGCGTGCCCAGGATGAGCCCCCAGCAGCGGGCACTGGTGGCAGTGCGGATGGCGTCCTGCCGGGCGCGGTGCATGCGCTCGTGGCTGTAGTGCTCCTGGGAGAACACTTTGCTGTAGGGATCGTACCTGCAAAGCACAGCCAGGCTCACACATGCCCCTCAGCACCTGCCCTCCTCCCAATAATGCCCGTCCTTCATTAGCACTAATTGCCTCCCGCAGCATCTGTCCTCCTGGCTGATGCAGGACCCAGCGGCTCGTTAGGGGACAAGGACGGGGATAGGGACAACTGTCCCACCACAGCACCCCAACACCCAGCACAGCCTCGGCTCCGTGCTCGGCTTCACACTCAGCTCCTCCCCCCCCCATCCTGGCTCATCAATTATGAAGAATTCTTTGATTTGTTGCTTTGTTTGACGAGGAGAATTTTAATCAAATCCCACTCGGGTTTCGGCAGCTTCACCAGCGCCATAAACCTGACGTGCGCCTCCCGTTCGTAACAAACGACCTACTAGGAAATTCAGATTCCTCCAAATGGGCCCAGCCTTTCACTCCTGATATTTCATCTGCTTTCAGCGGCCTCATCATCGCGCTTTATGGCCTCTGCCTGCAGCAGCCGGGCTTTAATGGCTGCACCTCCACGAGCTTTCACAGGTACTTGTCAAAATGTTTATATTCAGCCGGAGTAAATGGCTGGTGTTCATCTCCCCCCAAGCACCTCCTCACCCACCCCGTGGCCTCTCACCTGCCCGAGCCTGCTGCAAGGCAGCTGCCTCAGCCCGGTGGGGACAGCTGGGGGAGCTGGGGTGCTGCCCACCACGGGACGGGAGCGGGTGCCCGTACCTGTACGCAGGTATCCCAGGGTTGGCAATCATGATGGACTCCAGGTGGAAGCGCCCGTCGCCCAAATACCTGTGAGAGGGGAGGGAGAGCTATGGCACTGGGGAACAGCAGCACCTCAGCCACCTGTCCACCTGTTTCCCAAGCTGCAGCACAGTGGAGATGCCAGGAATCCAAGCTCCTGTGCTGGGACCCGGGGGCAGCGGGCACAGCCAGGGCTCCATGGCATGGCAGGGCTGGAGAGACAGCCATGCTCGGGGTGCTCACACCAGCACGGGGTGGCTGGGAGCTGCTCCATCTCAATGGCTGGTTCTAGACGTTGCTGCTTCCATTTCTAATCGGATTTCCAGTCAGCAATTACATTTCAAAGCCTTTCATTCAGCTGCCCTAATGGAGTGAGGGCTTGGAAAATGAATTCAGACGTAAAACTTGACTAGATTTTGCCCTTAATTGGAGAATGACATTTTGGGAGATCAAAGCTAATTTGTCTGCAAAAGTTAGCCCCAGAGACGGTGCAAAGAAGAAAATAATAACGCAGAGAGGACGCAGGTAAGGCCGAGTGCACCTGCGCGGGTTGGTACTGCACCACTGCTCCTCAGCCAGCTGAAAGGACCCGCTCTCACCAATGCAGTGCCAGCCTGGCGGCCCCTGCCTGCTCCTGATGTCCTTGGAGAGATGGGAAGTGTCTCAGGATGAAGCCAGAGCTCCCACCCACCCCGTGCCCAGCAATCCCGAGCCTGGCTCCCTGGGAAAGGCACCGGCGCTGTTGGCTCCCGGCAGTGAGGGCAAGAAGGAGCTCGGCAGGGCCCAAACCCACACCTGGGCTCCCCGGCTCCCCCCAAGGGTGGGGTCCTTGTATTTATTTATTCTGCAGCACACTGTATTCACAGTACATTAAGCATTTCCATTACCTAAAATAATTAGGTGATAGGAAGCGAAGTGCTCCCTCTAATTTGCTGTCCTTAAATAAAATTAATGTTGCTGTGATGTTGGGCCCCGGCCATTTGTCTTTTCCAATTATCCACCCGCCCTTCCATCTATTATCTATTCTGATATACGACTCAATTATTTCCTCTGTGCTACAAGCACACGCCACTTAAAGCAGCGTGAGGAGCTGAAGGGGGCCCATCCCAGCCTGTGGATGTCCCTCACCACCCCCAAACCAGCACAAAACCAGGCAGGGGGTGCAGCAAGGCAAGTCTGGGCCAGGCAGGAGGGTGCTGAAGGACCCTGGGTACTTACACAATGGCATCCGTGTCCTGAGCAAGCCGGGGTGACGTACAGCCCAGGATCTCCCCTGGGGACAGCGGCTTACACTGGGGCACACACACCTTGTACTGGGAGCGCAGCTCCTGTGACACTGCCTGCGGGAGACGTGGGGTCAGCAGGGACAGACCACGGCACAGAGGGTGGCTGAGGACCCCTGGGGACACCCCAGCTCTGTAGTGTCCCGGTGGAGGGGAACCAGCCCGCTCGGGGCGGCGCCGGGAACAGCCCCGCGCAGCCGGGATGCTCAGCGAGGCTCAACCAACGTATCAATTAAAAGACAAGGGGAAAGGCTTAACGCTTGGATAGCCCCGTGTTTAGATAGACACGGCTCAAGAGGCTCATTCATCTCCTCCCGCCCTGCCCAGCCGGCCGTTCAGGGGCAGACAGACAGACCCGCCGGAGCTTCCCCGGCCGCTGCCGGCACTGCATCAAAATGCCAAGTGCTCCACCGCCTGCCCTGACATTTCCAGAGCAGCTCCCGGGGGAGCTGGGGAGGGGTGCCGCCATGAAACATTGATCAGAGTTATTATAAAGTACTTGATCAACGTTATGGCAGCAGCACATTATTGCAGCGACTCGTCGGAGGGGAACCGGCTCCACCAGCACCCCGGGGCAGCCGCTCCCAGGGCTGAGCCAGGGGAAAACTCAGCGGGGGACAAAAGCCAGGGATCTCCATCTCACCTGCACCGTGGAGACGAACTGGATGGTGCTGACCAGGGCCAGGGAGGTGCCTGCTGCGAAGTTGAAGCGAATGGTCTCAAGGAAATGGGATGCATCGATCTTTATGTCCACGAACACATAGAGCATCTTCAGCCCCTGCGTGGAGTCGATGGGAACTGGTGATGGGAAGACACTGGGTCTGAGTGTGGGGTACACCCGGGGCTCCAGTGAGCACCAGGCTTTTGCTGCCTGCAGCTGGGGGAGAAAGCATCCCCGTGCTCCAAACTGCCCTGACATAGGCAGGGTGGGCTGTGCCACCCCTCTGCCAGTGCTGGCACCCAGGGCAAGGGGTGCAGATGGGAGCCACGGAGAGCACCCGCTCGTTCCTCTCCAGATAATGGCAGCCTGGGGAATCAATGAACACAAATCTAATTACCCCTGGTGCTAAGAAGCCTTTGTCACCACGATTAAGTGAATAATTAAAGTACACAGAGTCCACATCGATCCGCAGCTCCGCGTTCACTTCCCATTTTGGTGCTCTTCGCCTGATCACAATTAAGTGCAAATTACTCCCTCCTGCGGGGCACGTGGGGCCAGGAGGGAGCAGGAAGCATCCGTGTGCCTCACCATTGGCCACCCTGGTGACAGGACCACCGTGGGCAGCTCAAAAGGAGTTCAGCATCCTCACAGCAGCCCATGGGTAACCCAGCATGCCCTGTGACCCACCCAACCCTGAGCAGGCAAGGGCGACAAGGCCACGGGCGGCAGCTGGGCAGGTGACAGTCAGCATGGCAGTGCCTGCCTGTCCCTGCAGGGAGCAGCTCCAGCTGATGTGACTCCTGTTCCCCAGAGCAGCCTGATGGATACAGCCCCTTCCTCCCCTTCCCGCTGTTCATTCATGAGCAGCAGGCTACAAACCAGGAGTTTTATACTCCCTGTTCCAGTGGTGCCCATAACCTTCCTTCCGTAACAAAGCACCTAGCACACATATTTATCACCACGAACGCTCACACCGACGTGGCTTTCAGGACAGAGTTCTCAACTGGGGAGTCAGTATTTCATACAGAGCCTGCTGCAATTCTTCAAGCCCGTTTATAGGGCCCCATAAATGTCCAGGAGGGCTGCCAGGTGCTGGCAGCGTGGCGGCAGCAGGGATGCACACGCCTCCCGCTCGCTACGGCAATTCTGCAGATCCACCTTAAAACCCAGAGCGTCTTATTGTTATTTTTGGGCTGATTCCATCCTGGGTGGACTTCAAAGTTAGCAGCATCTGGGACAGCAGCGCAGTTTCCATGGCAACTGGATCCAGAGTACTGTCCGCCTGGGGAGCACACAGCCTCCTCCTCCCTTCCCCGCCCAGCCTGCACTGTACCCGCAAAGCCGCCTTTCCTGGCCCAGGGGTGAGTGGGACCCCCAGGCCCTCGCTCTCCTCTGCCATCATTCCCTTCCTCATCACTCCACAGAGGCCAGGCAGGGGGCAGGAGCAGCCTCATCCCCGCTGGCAGCTCCTGGGCCAGCAGGGTCCTGCCAAGCCATGGCCTTGCTGCTCTGCTCGTGGGCACAGCGCTGGATCCCTGCGCTGCTGCCGCAGCCGAGCAGGATGAGCACGCCCTGCTGCGCCCTAAATCCTGCCCCGTGAGCAGCCACCCAGCCAGCCTGGCCCCATCCAAAGCCCGCGGCTGAAGCTGGAGAACAGCAATCCCTTTGGGAAGGGATTAGCCTTTGGCACTAAGTCTGAGCTGGCGTCGAGAGGGGTGCGGAGCTGCTCGGCGTGGCACGGTGGCAGCGGCACAGCCTCCACAGTGCCACACATGGCCACCCCAGCAGCACCCCGGGGCTGAGTGTCACCTACTTAGGCAGCTGTGTCCATAGTGCACCAGGAAGTCAGCGCCCAGGGCCCGGGCCGTGTAGTCGTCCACGCAGCAGGCGCCGTAGGTCACGTCGCCCATCACCACCGCCTCTGCATCCGTGAATCTGCGGGAAGGCACGGCACTGGGGGTCACGGCTGTGTCACCACAGCCCCGGTTCTGCCCCCCAGCCCCGTGGCATGTCACTACCGGGGCACCCCGCGCTGCCACCGAGCCACGCGCCGAAGAGGACGAGCCCTGGCTACTCTCCGAGATGTCAACATGATTAAGCTGGAGAGCGGTAATCCGCCTCTTCAATTGGGTAAAGCTGTTTGCAATTCAGCGGATTATCCACTCATCAAACAATACGCTGCCAGATTCCTAATGCTCCAGCAGGGAGAGCAGCAGAGGGAGACCCGGCACAGCGTGGTGCCACCGCTTCCACCGGCCAGCCCTGGGGACTGCAGCCACCAGGATGGGCGGAACAGCTGTCCTGGCATCCCTTGCTGTGCCAGCCAAGCCACCATCACCCCATGCCTGGGCACCGTGTGAGCTGGTGAACCCCATCTGCACCCGGCTGTCACCCCTGGATGCCAGTTTGGCCAAGCTGCGTGACCTCCAGAAGAGCTGGTGCTTAAGTGGCACTTGGCGAGGAAAAGCACCAAACCACCACTGGTGCTGTCCACTCCCCGCAGCGCTCCAGTCCAAACCCACCTGGCACCTACCAGCCCGTGGGTGAAGGGGCACACACCAGCACTGAGCAGCAAAGCCAGGGTTCCGGCGTGATTCAGAGGTGCCACCTTTGTGGGTATTTTATTGCACCATTTTGGGGGATTATTAGCTTGGCTGCCTTCCCGGGGAGCTGCCGCGGCAGGATGAGAGCAGGTATCGCGATGACAAAGCCCTGTGCCTGGAGGGGCTGCTTAAACCAGATGCTAATTCCTTTTTCACTCGAGGAGGCCGCACCAGCAGCCGTAGCTCGGTGCCAGCGGGGTCCCCCCTGCTGCTGGCACGGGGTTGGCGTGAGGGGACATGGGAAGGAGGGGGCCCTGGCACAGCGTCACCCCCTCCAGCACCCAGCGCTGGCTGGGGGCCAGGGTCCCGCGCTCCCCCCAAGCGCCAGGCAGGGAGCGTTACGTCGGCGGCAAGAATAGAAATGGTGGGCAGAGCTGGGCAGATGGCAGAAGGTGGAGAAATGGCGGAGCGTGCTGAATATTAACAGCTCCGGCCCATCCGTCAGCGCCCGGGGAGTGGGACAGGGGAGCAGCTCTGCTGGAGCATCCCCGAGGAGGGGACACAGCCATCCTCACCTCCCGCCTCCAGCCTGGGCAGCTCCCACTCCACGGGGTTTTCCAAGGCTTGGGGATGCAGCTGGGGAGCGTCAGAAGATGGGCTGGATCCTGCCAGCACCCAAATCCCGCGATTCCTCACGGCCAGAGTGGCCTGGGTGGGAGGATGGCTCCTCCACTGGCCATGCCGTGGGGCTGGGGGCTGCCAGTGAAGGTTCGAGAAGGCTCTTCCCACCCTTCGGAGCCCCCAGCCCCCTCCTCTAATGAGAGGTGATGAGATGAACATGAATCAGACTCCACACATCTCAGCAAAAGTGGAAAATTATTCAGCTCCTTAAGATTCAGGATGGGGAGGTCTGACTCAGAGCGGCAGCCAGCGCCGCTTAATTTTTTATAGATTAAAATGTATGCAAATTGGCCCAAACCCCAGAGAAAGTCCCTGGGGGTGAAGAGCAAGAAAGTGAAATAGCAACGGTGGAAGGAGGAGGGCAGAGGTGCCCGTGGCCCTGCCCGGTGTGTGGAGCTGCAGCTGGGCAGGGAGAGACGGGGCTGAGCCCTGCCCTGGCCACAGGCAAGACTCCTCCTCTGGCTGCAGGGAGCAGAGTCACAGCTGAGCAAAGAGGCCATGGGACGATGCTTGGTGAGGAGGGAACCCAATGAATGGTGCTGGCAAGGCCAGGAGCCTGGTGGTGCTGCAGGAGAGGCTCCAGGACGGCACACCGGGATGGATCCCCCGCTCCGGCTGGGCTGGACAATCGAGCGGAGCCGTAATCATCTCCCGAGACAAATCAAAGGCAAGCGCCAGGGCCTCCCCTTGATGTTTTAATCAGTTCGGTGTCGCCAGAGTCTTTCATCAAACTACAGAGGAAGGAAATGTCAATTAGCAGCCACCTGCCTCTGACGCGGGCTGGGGAGCTGCTCGCCAACCAGCCTGGACCAGGACGCGGGCACGGGGCAGCCACGGGAGCGTCCTTGTCGGTGTTTTGTGTCCCTGGAAGTCGTCACAGCCACGGATGGGTCCCAGCAGCGTGCTGGCAGTGGTGACAGGGATGTCCCCACCCAGCGCCGAGACGCTCATTACAGCTGGGAGCTCATGAATATTGAAGACGTGGGGAGGTTATTCATCTTTTACATCCCGCAAACCCCGGCTCATTCTGAAAAACCGCCTGGCCTTAGCATTTTTCTCATCTCCCCCTAATTCATTATCTGTTCCTTTAAACAGATGGCTCCCAAAATCCCATTTATAAAGCGCCATGCTCAGCACTGGCAGGATGTGCTCCAGGGTGGGCCAGGTCGTGGCCCCGATCCCAGCTGGGACCCCCAGCCCCGCTCCCCAGCGCAGGATGGAGGCAGCAGCAACCCAGGGACAAGTTTGGGGGCTGAAAACGCTGGGTCAGAGACATGCACACACGGGGCCTGCACGTCTCCAAGCATGGGGTAGCCTGTTCCTGTCACCTGAGCACAGGCACTTGGCTGGAGCAGCCCTGATTTATCCCAGCCCCTCGAAAAATGAATGAGAGCATTTGCTGCTGGCAGGAGCGCGAGGTCCCTTGGCAGTGTGTGAATGATACAGCGCTGGTCCTCAAGCCATGAGGCAGAGCTGCTCTCCCCGAGCAGGGACGAGTCCTCAGCCCCTGTATGTCCATCAGCCCTTGGTGGGGAGGGGATTGAGGCCACTGGGCTGAGAGTGGCCAGTCCTGGCACCACGGGGCTGTGGGAGGATGGAGCCGGCACTGGGATGCCTGGATGTTGTGCTGGGAACAGGGACACGGTGCAGACTGCCCCTTGCTTCACAGCCACCTGCCCCACCTGCATGTGGCACTTGAAATACCCCACAACCACCCCAGAACCACCCCACACCCGCTGCCTGCCCTGTGCCCAAGGCCAGCGTGTCCCAGGACACCCGTGGGTGCTGCTGTCCTGGGCTGTGGGGGCTGAGCCCAGCTCTGGCCGAGAACAGTGCACTTAATTAGCGGAGAAGCCCATCACCAAGCCCCATTACCAGACTCCCAACTTCATTAGCACAGGAAGGCTGCACGTAATTAAAATAATGAGTCTGTGATTTTATTGCAATTGGTGCTGGAAGAGCCTGGCTGCAGCTGGGCAGTGATGGGGCCCCACAGAGCTTCTGCAAACGGGGCAGGATGAGGAGAGGTGGGTGTCCCCACAGCCCCCAAGGAGCAACCATCTCCAGCTGGGTCCCCTCTCCTGAGGGGACTTCCCACTCTGTCCTCACGAGAGGTGCCAGGGCCAACACCAACATCCCAAGGGGCATATCCCAGGGCACCCCAGTTTTGCTGGTCCTGTAGCAGCAAAAAACCCCAAAATAAGGCAAACCAGGGCCAGTGCAGTTGGTAGTAAAGCCACCATGACCATCCTGTGTCTGGATGGTGCTTGTCCCCTCTTCACAATGGCCAGGCCACAGAGCTCTGTGGGATACAAGGAGGTGGCATGGGGCCCATGGTGGTGGGTGCCACATCTGTGCTGGCCCATCCCAGCCCTGGGAGGTGACAGCCCTATAGACCCCACACATTCCCCCCTGCCCAATCCCCCGGCGCAGCCACCACCCGGGTAGAAGGTTTTGAACATCTCCAATGAAGTGAGAACTTCATTCCTCCTAATGATGCTGTTGTGTGGTTAATGACAGTGATTAAATTCCCCTGCACAGCGTGCACCCGCTGCCAGCGCCTCCAGGTTGTGCTTTAGGGACGAGGGGAGAAGGGAAGGCAGCGCTGGTTGGCAGAGCCGTGGCACTGTGCAGCTGAGGCCACATCCTGACCTGTGTCAGTGTCTCAGGGTGGCCTTTTGGGACCTCCTGGTGATGCTGCCAGCTTCATCACAGCATTCAGTGCCACACTGCTCAGTGCCACATGGCAGACCTGCCTGGCCAAGGGACCCGGTGCCTGCTGGCACTGGGAACCTTGCTGGGCACACCAGCCATGGCACCAGGCACTGCTGGGGACACTGGCCATCAAGGGGCTGTTTTGTCCTGGCCATAGTGTGGCATTTCAAGCTCTGCCACAGCTGTTGGGCCGGGCACACGAATGTTTAACTCTTTACTGCTCAACCAGGACCCGNCCCCAGCGCATCCGTCTGCCCCAGCCCCAGCAGGGAGGGGAGCAGGGGGTCGGCCCCTGCCTGCACAGCCCCCAGCTGCAAGCTGCTGCCGCAGGGGGACACGACTGCCACCTCCCCGGCACGACAGCGGGTGGGCCGGGGGCTGCCCCCCTCGCCGAGCCGCGGTCCGAGCTCCCCCCACGCGGCTCTCCGCGCTGCCGCCCCCCAGCACGAGCTCCCCTCTGCCGAAT
>VZRO01006407.1:38081-115616 GCA_013397915.1 Daphoenositta chrysoptera | reverse complement strand
CGTGCTGGGGGACCCCGGCCGGACCCCCCACTACTGTCCCGTGCCCGGGGAGGGGGCGGCCGCACAGCCCCAGGCCCAGCCCTCGCCACCACCGGCACATGCCCCTCTCCGACGAGGCTCGGGCAGCGGGAGAAGGTGCCAACGCTGTGCTTGCAGCCCCCGGCATTGGGGTGCGGACCCCCAGGCAGGGCAGAGCCCCCGCTGCCACCCCAGGGATGATTTTCCCGCTGGGGGAAATGTCACCTTGTGGCTGTGGGGCCTCGCACTCGGATGCTCCTTCCTCTGGCTCCCGCCTCAGCTTTGTTTGGCGTATTAACCCAACCGGGCTGGATGGCTTGAGAATAAACCCCGAGCCTTCTGAGCAGTCCCGGTTTCCAGCCTCGATTCCCAGTCCTGGTGCTGCCGGCTGGAGGAAAAGCATCATCCAGGCTGGGAAACTGGGAGCCTGAGGTGGAGGCAGGCAGCGAGGCTGCCGACAGGGTTGGATCCCACCAGGGGTAGCCTGTTAAGGTCAAGATCTACAGCTTTCATTTGTGGAGCTAGAAAAACAAAATGCAAATTGAAGAGCCTGTGGGCTAAAGCAAAACCTATTCTTAAAGTTTTTTGTCTTGTTAAGCAAGGAAATAGAGTGCCAAATAGGCTTTGTTAAGTGGCAGTCTAATTAATAATTTAAAATCTTGTAGCTGTCTTTCATTAGAATTTATCTGTACATCAACCACAAAATCAGTCAAACACACTCATTTATAAGTTAATACCGTTCCTGAATAATTCAACAGGCAGTTAGAGGAGGCCTCCATCAGGTTCTCCCCTCCCTGCCTCACCGTGGCCAGGTGTCCCTGGGAAGGGGGTCCCTGTCCCCAGCGTTTGTCCCCAGCAGGGCATAGAGGGACACCCCACATGTGAGGCGAGGGGACAAGGGGACAGCTGCTGCTGGGGCGCTGGGCCGGGGCCAAACCCCTCTGCGGGGCTCGGGGGTGGCTGGTTTTGTCAAGGATGGTGGCAACGCCAGGCTGTGCTGGTGGGTGGCAGCGCGGGCTGGTGGTGGCACTGCCACCGCCTTCCACGTCCCACTGCCGGGGACCAGGGGTGAGGCTGGGACCATGGCAGGGCTTGGGGCAGCAGGAGCTGTGCGTGGCTGGCACCTCCAAGGGAGGTGGCTCCGAGGGGACGGCTTCACACGCGGTGCCACACGGGCAAAGTCGTTTGCAGCAGGATGGCGGCAGCGTGGCCGGGGAAGTGCTGTGATTGCTGGGGGCATTTTGGGCCTCCTGCTTCACCCCGTGAGCTTCATGCGTGGAGTCCCCGGTGGGATTCAGGGTGGATTCCGTGCGCTGGGATGTTATTGGTGGCGTGGCAGTGGGTGACAGCGTGGGGTGCAGCTCCACCCCGGGTGAGGGTGTCACAGCCTTGTCAGAGGTGGCCGCTGGCAGCCGCAGGCAGGAGTGCAACGCTGGCGATGCGGGAGAAGGAGATTTCCAGGTCAAGGATGACACCAAGGTCATGGGCAGCCACATCCCTGTCCCTTCCATCGCTCATCCCATCGATGGGGCGTCCAGCCTCCGTCCCTCCCTGCCAGGGCAGCAGTCAGTGGGCAGGGTGCAGGCGCAGGCTGGGCTGCGGTTCTTGCGCCGGGGAGCCAAGAGCCCAGAAACCTTTCTGCTTATAAAAGTTTAATTTCCTAAAGAGCTGATAGGAAGCCACAAGCTCTCTGTGCCCGGTGAGGCAAGGTGGGGGGGTCAGGATGCGGCCCAGGCTGTCCCTGCGGTGGTGCTGGGGGGAGTGAGGAGGGCTCGGCAGACGAGTCCTGCCTAGACCTGGAGTCGGAGCCGTCGCCGCTCAGTGACCTGCACTGATGGAGCCCGGCAGGGTCAGGGCCGTGGCCACGCTTGGTTATTCCCACCTTTTGCCTAAAATGCTGCATCCAGCACCCCGCAGCCCCATCTGGGTGCCAGAGGCTGTGGGTGACACTCCAGGTGGCCTCGAAGCGCTGCCCTAAAAACATCAGTGAACCTGCTGGGGAGACGTAAAAATATGCATTTTCCAGCGTGATTTCACACCCATCTTTCCCTGAAGCACCTGGCGGGGCTGGAGCCGGCGGCACGGGCTGGCACCGCGGGCAGGGGGCTCCGTGGTTTGCAGGATGAGGCCACGAGTGGGATGTCATTGCCTTGGGGCCGGGCAGGAACTTGGGCTGCTGGAAACTGCTGGAGCACTGATGGGATTTGACAGCAAGAGCCAAAATCTTTTGTTTGAAGGCAGAAGCCAGGCAGGGAAGTGTGGGAGCCTGGAGGGACATGGTGGTGGCCAGGTGTGACCAGGGCTGTCTCCCATCGGGGTGTCCCCTGCTCCTGGCAGTGCCCCTGTGGGAGTGTGGAGGCAAAGCCCCCCTCGCAGAGGAGTGACCCAGGGCACGGCCACTTCAGCCCCACATCACTGGGGCAGCCACTCTGCCCCACATTGGGGCACCCCTGGGGGACACTTCTGCCCATCCCCACCCAGGGAGCTGCTCCAGCCTCCCCCAAACAGCCAAAAACTTGGGCTTTGTTTGCAAAGTGCAATTCCAGGGTTTAGCCACGATCAGTAGAGACTCGGGTTATTAAGAGCAGATGATGTTTGCAGAGCACTTTGGCGGAGCAGCAGCAGTGGCAGCACAGGCACCCACAACACCCCAGCAGTGGTGGCTGTTGTTTGGGTTCCCAGCAGGTTGGGATGGGCGAGGTGTTGCCCTCGTTTGGAACCCAGTGAAGGAGGCTGGAATCTGATTTAAGAGCAGAGGCAACAAGTGGGAGGCTGCAGGGAGAGCCGTGAGGCCGGGAGCAAGCGGGATCCTGGTGGGAGTGAGTGAGGAGGAGCCAGGGGTCCATGTGCTGGCACGGGCAGGGGTGCAGGGCACGGCCTCAGGAGCACCACTGGCATGCAGGAGCATCCATGTCCTCTCCAGCAAGAGCGCTCTTCCCCTGCTATTTTGGGTGACGCTGCTCAAGCCCAAGGTGGAAGGAGCTGGCTCAGCCTCAGGATCCTCTGCCAGCAGCAGAGCTGGTGCTGTCCTCGCTCCCGATGTCAACACCACGTCCCATCTCCCAAACCGAGGAAGCACCAATCCCACCGATCCCCCTGTACCATCCCTGCGGAACGGCATCACCATGGAAACCCACAGCCCTGCGCCTGCCGCCCGGCAATCAGAGAGGGGACACTTTTAGGAATATTATTTTTACTGATGACAAATGGTGGAGGCTCGGTGCTGACAAAGGAGATGAGCCCGGTGCTGGGCATCGCCTGTTTTCCCAGTGGCCGGTCTTTCTCCTGCTTTTCCTGCCGAGGGCACGTGCTGGCGGGGCAGCCGTGGCTCTGCCCGGGTGTTAAGTGCGGGCAGGACGAGCGGCAGATGCAGGACGGGGAGATGCGGGGGGCAATCTTCTTTGCGCAGATTAGGATTGGGGGTTATTAAGCGGAAAATGCTCCATTTTGGTGTGGAAAGCTCCTTTTCCTTTTTAACAGCATATGTGCCCGCTGGCTGCTTGCTTCCCGGTGGTGTTGGCACAGCGGCTGGGAGCCGGCACGGCAGCTTGGAGCCGGCCCAGCTTTGGTGAGCAGCTTTTAGCGATGCTCCTGCCCGGGCTGGGAGAGCCGGGACCGCTCACGGTGCCAAAAGCTGGTTCCACTCGGGGCTGCGTCTCCCATGGCCAGCGGGATGGGGTGGCAGCGGGGTTTGGCCCTGGAGAGGTGATGGCACAGCAGGCTGCGTGTCCGTGGTGCTCCAGCGCATCCAGACGGATCCCGCCAGTGGGGAGAGCGCGGTGCTGGAGCCGGAGGGTGTCAGAGGTGCTCCACGTGCTCCCCAAGTCCCGGCATCCCCATCACCCGCGGAGGATGCAGCCGCTGTTTACCGGGGAGCAGCGGCAGGAGGGAATTTGGCTGCTGCTGCTCTGGCAGGGCTCCTTACGGAGCAGCCCTGCAAGCGGAGGGGAGGTGCCAGCGGCTCCGCCAGCCCCGTGTGCCGCACTTGGGAACCGCTTTCTATTTTTTTTTTTTTTTTCCAGCTGCATTTGCACCAGCGTTTGCATTGGTTTGTTTGGGGAAACCCCATCCCCGTGACCGCGGGACCCCCGCGGTGCCACCCGAGGGGCGCGAAGCCCGTCCTTGGGCACGGAGGATGTCACGAGGCTCTTCGGCCCGAGGTGACCTGGGTGAGCTCTTGTCCATGAGACCCTCACCCAGCTGGGGATCCGTGTGCATTTGGGATGTGCTTGCACCGGGCAGAGCCCTTCTGATACCCCCGAGAGGGGGACAAAGGCTGCCGGCTGCATCCTCTGCCAGCTCCTGCCTCCCTCAGCCACCCTCCCTCCCTCCCCGCTGCCTGCAAATTCGGCATCCCATCGGGTGCTGGATCCAGCCACCCTGCGGGAAGCACACCAGAGCCAGGAGAGGGGCTGGGATGATCCCCCCTCGGCAGGGATATGCCGGGGTGTTTGTGCTAACAAGCCCAGCGTATTATAATTTCAATGGAATTTAAAAAACAAAATAGTCCTCAGACAAACGACTCTGCAGTGCCTCTGCCAGGGCCTAAGATCTGCTGCTATCTATTTTTTAATAATTGAGGGTAATAAATATGTATTTCTTTCTCCTTTCTCTCCGTACGCTGCAGCTTGTCAGCTCCCTGCGTCTCTCCTCTGATCAGACCCCATCTTTGCCGCGCGGAGAGGAAAAGAAAGGGAAAAAAAGAAAGAGAGGGGAGAGAGAGAAAAAAAAAGATTCTTTAAGCAAAAAGGATTAAAGCCTTGAAAGTAGGTCTGCCCGAGCCACTCCGCTCTTCCTGCTCCCTGCCAGCCGCAGACAGGGCCAGGGACAAGAGGAGCATCCCCAGGTGGTGGAATCCGTCCCCGCGGGGTGGTTTTGGGTGCAGAGCCCGGCTGGGCAGCGGCAAATTCCCCGGGGAACGGGGCCGAGGCTGGGCAGAGCCACCGGGAACTTGGCAAACCGCTGCTCAGAGCCAGTTCTGCTTCGGCGGCAGATACTCCCCGGCTTATTATTCCCTCTGGTTTTCAGATGGAGATGTTGGCTCGAAGACGTGGAAGGGGTTTGGCGGTGGGGCTGAGCCCTGGCCGTGCTGCGGGACCCCCCCGGCCGCGGGATGCTGGGGCGGAGGAGGCGCTGGTGTGAAGGAGGCGGCTATTTATAGCTTCCCTCGGCTTTTGTTCCTTTTCCAGTAGAGCTCCTCTCGAAATAGAAACAGTGCCGACTGCGCGGCCGCTCCCGGGGCCCAGCCGGGATGCGGGGGCACCTCCCGGCCCGGGGCGGGGGGATACCCCAACCTATGAGGTGCCTTCGGGTCGGGCATCCCGCTGTCCTGCATCCCTTGAGACCGGGATGGGGAGTGGGAGCCGCACCCTCCGTGTGCTGGTGATGCCCGTCCCGACCCTGAGGGGGTGAATGGCTCTGAGGGGAGCATCTCTGTAGGGTGACAGCTCTGGGTGCCCCTGCGGAGAGCAGGTGAATCCCTCGGGAATGCCCTGACAAGGGTCTGTCCCCGTTTTCCAGCTCAGCCGTCGCCTCTGCTTTTCCCTCCCAGCATCCCACAGCACCCCCTTGCTCCCCCCCGCCCCACTCCATCTCTGATCAATATAGCTGGGAAAAACAAAACAAAACAAAGTAAATATTTAATACGATCCAGGGAGCCACAGCGAGCGCTCCCCCCGTCTGTCTCCTCCAGCAGCCGCTCGCAGCAGCTCCCCGGCCCTAATGAGCCTGAGTGCAACAGGGATCGATGGCAAAGGCAACCTCCGCAGAGGGGTCAGCTCTGCCACATCCCCTCTGCTGCACCGGAGCTCAGGCTTGGCCCCCTGCGCCCCCCAGGGCTGCCTGCCCTCCTCATCCTCCTCCTCTTGCCCCGTTCTTCCTCTCCTGTGTCCCTTTTGTCCTTTCCAGGTCCTGGGAGGGACGAAGGTTCTGCTGCTCCATCACAGCCACAGGGGTTATGAGCTGTGTCAGGCATCAGCTCCAGGCTGGGAGGTTCCTCGGGGGTGTGGGATGGGGTGTGTGGAGGGCTGGATCCGACATGGGATGAGTGTGTCTGTCCCCACACTTGTGGAGCAGATCCCTTACGGATGGAGGTGGGAGCATTTGGGGGACCCCAAATACCTTTGGAGCTGGCCCTGGCTTTCTAACCCGAGCCAAGACAGTGTTCATGCTTGTGGTGTGACCAGGTGTGCCTCCTCCTCCTCCTTCCCAGCCTCTCACCCCCTCACCTGCATCCCCTGGTGTCCTCCAGAGACCCCAAGTGCTGACAGAGTTTGGGAGGTGCCAGTGCCAGGTAACTGGCAGGCTGCTCCTGGCAGTGCCAGCGCAGGAACTGCCTCATTGCACTCCACGTTTTCCGAGTTTGGATGGTCCCTGTCACTCCAACACCAATGGAGCTGCCAGATTTCCTGTCACCCTGACCCAGCTGCCCTGTGCTGGACAGTCCCCATTGTGCCCTCCAGCCTTGTCCCCAGCCAGGCATTCATTCCATCAGCTGGACCTGTGCACCCCCCTGCAGCCTCACCCTGCCCTGGTGTCCCAGCAGGATGCAGGGGTGGCACACAGGAGGCAAAACCCAGGAGGAGCACCAGGCTGTGCTCCTCTGCCACCACAACCCTTTGCAAATTGTTTTTCCATGGAAAAGTCAATTGTCCTTGGTGGTGCCTGGGACGAACCCACGGCCAAATTCCATCCCTGGGATGTGATAAGAGGGATGCCCACCCTGCCTGATGCCCCTCGTCCGGCGGTGCCAGACCTCCAGCACTGTGAAGCCTCAGCCAGGCTGTGCCTGGGGATGGGAACTGGATTTACAGCTGGAAAACAACCCGGTGCACCCCGAGCACGGGGCAGGGAATGTGCATCTCCTGCCTCCCAGCTGATGCTGCCGAGCATCACCTGCAGCTCAGGGTCTCCCAGCAGGCAGAGGGTGGCAGAGGTGCCAGGGCAGGACTCCCCCTGGGAAGTGCAGCAGCGGGAGCACGAGCTGGGACAGCGGTGCAGGTCCTGCGTCACAGATGCAGCTTGTGGCAAGGTGCCGAGGAAGTTTTGCAGCAGCATTAGAAAATGTTGACATGTTTTTTGAAACAATTTCAGATCTGATATCTGCGCCAGATTGAGTTTGTAACCAGCTTTATTGTTTAAGCCTGCTGGGATTTCATCAAAGGCGTCTGCTGTTTACCCAGAACCATTTCATTGGAGAAAACAGCAAACAGACCTGCATTTCTATCTGATTTCACTTTTTCCTTTTCCTCCTGAATTTAAGTGCTTGTGAAAAGCATGGCTGATAAGGCAGAGCGGTGGATAAATCCCGAGGACTGGCGCGGTGGATGCTCTACCAGCTGCTCCAGCTTTATTAATAGACCGAAGGCAGTTGCTGGACCAGCTGCTGGGTGCCAGCCTGGAGCGAGGCACCCGCCTTGGGGGCAGCTGGATGTCCCCAGATAGTTTCGGGATCTCCAGCCCGGCAGGCTGAGCCGAGTCATGACTCCTCAGGATGCCGAAGGCTGGGAAGAGGATCCACGCATAGCTATTTTAGTGCTTTCAGTGTGAATTCAGATGTAAACTATGAGGGAGCCAATGCCTGTCGCTCCCCAGGGAGTGACCCCGGCAGGCAATGTGCTCTGTCACTCCATGACAAGCCCAGCCAAGGCAATGCAGCCGCGGGAAGCAGAAAAGGATGAAGGAGAAACCAAACTAGAAACGGGCTTGGTGTAAACTGCATCAATCCTTCTCTCACATCCCTGGGGAATCCAGTGGCTGCCAGCCTGGCTCTGTCTTTTGCCCGTTGCTGACCTTGGAAACACGCTGGAGAGGAGGACTGGGGGCTTGAGACAGAGCCCAAGAGGGTTTTACAAAGACCTGACCTGGGGGCTGCAGCCCCCTCTGCCGCTGACTGCTTTGCCCCAGACATCTTCCCACAGCTCCTCCCGGGTGCTCCTCGTGGTCACCCATCACCAGCATTGTTTTCTCCAGGGTTTGGCATCATCCTCACTTGGGGATGGGGCCTTGGTGGCTGTTCCCACTTTTCCAGGTTTTTGGGACAGAGATATAACACGCTGGGGTCGGTGGAGTCCATCCCGCTGCCTTTCCCGGAGTCCCTTTGGCATTCCCAGCTGTCCCAGCTGCTGGCACTCCCTGGGCGGGTTGTGCCAGTGACACCTCGCCGGCACTCCCAGGGCTTGTCTCACCCATCGATCACACCTGCACGGTGACAATGTAATTTTTATCTCCAGTTGTTTATTTCTCAGACAGAACTACTTGTAAATTCCAAGAAGAATATACATCCCTGCGCGTGACAGATCCAGCACATGGCGATTAATCTGCCCTCTTAAGACCTGAATACAAAAGTGTCCCAATGTCACTCCTAGATGGGGTGTCAAGCCCCGGGGCAGCACTTTGGGGATATGCAGGGACCTGGTGGCAGAACGTGCCCAGGTCCAGGTGATGCTTCCCAAATACTTATTGCACTTCCTAACAGCTCCGGTGGTCCCTGACTGATATTCCAGCTCTCCAGACTCAGGCTCCAGCTCCTCTTTTTGGGAGGTTTATGCAAATAGGACTTTTTTTTTTTTTTTCCTTTTTTTTTTTTTAATTCCTCGCCGCTGCTGCTCTGCTGTGCCCCAGATAGCAGAAGTGCTGAGGACAGGTGTTTGCGTCAGGTCCTGCGGCACCCGCGTCCCGCCCGGCCGAGGGGAGGAGGGATGTGCCGAGGGGATATCCCAGGGGGAAAGGGGCAGGGAGCAGCCAGCAGAGGCCAAGGATGGAGAGGGGAAGCTCCTTTAATGGCTGCACTGCGCCAGCGAGGATGGGCATTGATGCCAGTGCAGGTCTGTTCCAAGCCCAAGCACGGCCCTGTCCCCAGCCAGGGGCAGGACAGTATTTGGGGTGCCAGTTTGGGCTCTGCAGCATCCCACAGCCCCATCGGCAACACCCTCTGTGCCATAAAACCTCTTATTTACAACCTCCTACTCGGGAGCATCTGGGAAGCGAAGCGCGTCATTTCCAGAGAGAGCAAAAATGCTGCATATTTCAGTGTCTTTTGAATTTTTTAGGTTTCCCTGAACTGTGCTAATGGGTTGGTGGTGGCGGGGGGGAGGTGAGGGCCCAGCCCAGCTCCCGGCCTGCCTTGCTGCTCCTCCGCGCGGCCATCACTGCATTGCTGCTCTTAAAATATTCAGTGCTGTTGGCCACAATTTCACAGCGGGTCAAAGCGCGCCGAGCCAGCAAGAAGGAGGGAAAGTGTGACAACGAGATTAACCCCGGCCCGGCAGGCCCCGGCCGTGCTCGGCAGGCTGAGCACGATGTGCTGCAGCCACCTCGTCCCAGGGGACCAGCAGCGAGTCCAGAGGGGCCATGACACCCAAAATCCCTCTGGTTGCCCAACTTTGCTGAGTCGGTGGCATCTCCTCCAAAATGGTGGGGGGATAGTGAGAGCATCCAGAGTCCTGCTGGGAGGGCTGAGCATCCCCTCCTTCTCCGAGCTGCTGCAAGGCAGGAGCCGTGCCAGGCCCCTGGTGATGCAGTGGGATGAAGAGCTGAGGATAACCCCAGTTCTCAGGGACATTGCTGAGAGCCCTCCGTGCTTTTCACCCCAAGAGTTTGTGCTTCCCAGGCCTCGCACAACCAACAGTGGAGCAGCAGATTTACAATGCAAAAGAGCAGCTGCTTGAGCCCTGTTTGCTGACAGGGATTTAGTAATCCTGTCGTCAGCCCGGAGTTTGCTCTCGGAGTCGCTGGCTTTGGCTGCCAGGCTTTTCCAAGAAAACTTCCGAGGCTGGGGGAAAGGAGAGAAGCAAAGCACGTGGTCTGTGCCCACCGTGCAAGGGGATGTGGGAGGTGTCTGTTCCCGTGTGGAGCCTGGGGTGGATGAAGGACGCTGCCATGGGGAGAAGGTGCCTGCCAGGCTCATGCGTTGTCCAGGAGCTGGAGACCCCCAGGAATTGCCTGTTGCCTGGGCCCAGGTTGGCTGAGGCTTGGTCTTGTGTCTCCTGCAGTTTCCTGGGATTCTTGGTGGTGTGCCATGACTTCAGAGCTCGCCACCGGCAGCACGGATGGCTGCGCACACGGTGTCACCTGCAGGAAGTGCTGCAGCTGATGGATGCTCTCCTGGGGTTTTAGGACACCGTGGCTGATTTATCAGGGTGTCTCCAGGGGTCAGGGTCATCCCACTGGTCTCCACTGGCTGCTGGGTTGGGTGTTCTGGCAAGGAGTTGGCAGCACTGTGACCATCCCACCGTCCCAGGCAGCCACTTCCAACCCACCCAAAGGCAACCAGCCCTGTGGTGACAGCTCTGTCACTGCCTCGTCCCCAGGAACACCCACTCATTCCCAAAATCATGCTTCCCAAGGGTGCAGGGGTGCGTTGGTGTCTCTGCCATGCTTGGGGCTGGACCAGCAGTGCCCTCCTCGAGCTGGCCCCCGTGGTTGCCCTCCTGCACCCTGTGCCGGCAGCAAGCCAAGCTCTTCTCCCTAATTCTCCTTCATCCCTGTTAATGTACCACCAGATGTTCTCATTATCCATTTAAACATATAATCCTCCCCCGAATCCCGCTAAGCTCCTGGCCTCCCCGATACCTCATGGCAGTGCGTTCCACAGGTTAATTATGCATTTTTAATTAATCACCAAGCAGAGAATGACCCATGAATAAGGGATATGAAGATCCTTCAACTGGGAATAGTTGGCAAATTGTCCCCAGGCAGAGCCATGCCGGTGTCATGGTCTCCTTGAATAACAAGGCTAGCTCTAAAAATTCCTGATTTGTGGATGTGACATGACTGGAGGTTGTGACAGAGCTGTGCCCTGTGTGGATGGGACCTCCCTGCGCCTCATGTCCCCCTCCAAATGGGGAGGAACCACATCCCCACCAGAGCTGTCTTTGTCCCACCTGGAAGTGATGGAGCAAGCGCAGGGAGGAGGAGGAGTGAGGCAGGGAGGGAAAAAAAAAAATCACATGTTGTTTTAAAAAGGCATTTTTGAGTGAATGCTGAATAGGGTTTGGGAAAATTGCCTTAAAGGCCTGTTCTCTGCAGGGACGGCGCTTTTCATGGAGCAGGAGTATTCTGAAACTTAATTGCACATTTGCACGGGCTAGTGTTTTTATTTCTCTCAGGTCTCCGAGGTGGTCTTTGAAGATTGCTGTCTCTCTGTAATGGTTTTCTTTATCTCAAATAAATTCCGCACACCTGCGAGGTGGAGCTGCTTGAAAGAAATTATGTCGGAATTGGCTCTCGATTTAATAAATCTGCAAATGGAACTGGGATGCGGAGAGGCGAGGTGGTTGGTGGGGCTGGCTGCACCTCCTCCCTGCTCCCCACCTCTCCTCTCCCTTCCCTTCTCCACCAGCTGCCTCTCAGCCTCCCCATGGGCCGGGAAGAGTGTGGGGCTGAGCAAAACGGATCCAGATCCTGTCTTTTCCCCTGCTGGCACATCTTAGGGGGCTCCAGCTGAATGCCTGGCAGTGCAGACCCCTCTAATGCCCACCTGGCCGCCTCCTCCAGCAACGTGCAACCCTGGCACAAACCCATCTGCACTTCCAAAAGCTGCCCTCAAAATCCCCGGATCCAAACACCCACTTGATGCTTCAAGCTGAATGCCCAAGGGGTATTCCCAAGGAATGTCCTAAGGACTTTCCTTCAAGGAACTCCAATGCCATTATTTTTCCTGGCCTCACTGGGGAGGTTTGGAGCTGCGGTTTGCCCCGGCAGCTCCTCCTGCAGCCGCCCACCACAGGCTGCCACCATTTCTCCTTCCCCAGGCATCCCTTCCGCGGCTCCCCAGCTCAGCAGGGGATGCTCAGCCAGCGCTCCATTTTGGAAGCGGCGCGAAGCAGCGGAGAAAAGCCCGCGGCAGGGCTGTGTGCCGCTGCAGCAGGCAGACACAAATCCCCGGGCAGCCGGGGCAGCGAGTGCCGGGCAGCCCCGGCTGTCAGGCGGAGAGGGATGCGCGGCCGCGGGAGTACACAGACAGGTTAATGGCAGCCGTGGATGCCGCACAATTGGATTTCACCTCCCCGCTTCTTAAGGAATCAGCAGCTCTCCCTTGCTCAGAAAGCCGGCGCTCCCCCTCTCCCCGTGAGCCTCGGGATGAACCCGCTGGAAGCTCACCAAGGGCCATTCCAAGCCCTCCCTGCCCTCTCCGCGTTCCCCAGACACGAGGCTGCCCGCAGAGGCCGTGCCACCTCCTGTGCGAGCCCCGGCTGCTCGGCTGCAGGTGAACAGGGCGCCGGGAGATTTTATTGCATTGCTGGATTTTGTTCCACTCTGTTATTGGCCGCGATTGAATTTGCTGCCGTGGAGGCAGGAGCCGGCGCAGCTGGAGCTCCCTCGCCGCCCGCGCCGCTCCGGTGGGACCGTGACCTTGTCTGGGTGCCTCACTTAGCCCTTGGCTGGGTAATTCGGGGCCGGCGTGGGAGCTGCGCCTTCGCCTGCCTCCCACTGAGCATCCCGCCGTGGTCCCACTCCCTCGCCTGAGCCAAATCCTCGCTCTGCTCCACTTTTAAGCCTTGACCTTGGAAATGCTTTCAGGGAAAGCATCTGCCCTCCCAGCTCTCTCTTCTCTTTCCCACACGGTTATGTTCCTCTGTCCTCGTCTCCCTGGGTAGCTGCAGAGGTTTCAACGCCCTGGGCGTCACCACAGTGCCTGAACCCCTGTGCAAAGCATTCCCAAGTTTTAGTCACACTCGCTGGTTCATGGTGGCAGTTGGGGAACAGCACCTCATCTTCCTCCCGCCCTGTTCTACGACTTACATAAAAAACACCTCAGTTTCCCGAAAATGTCGTTTCTCGGCTGGTTTTCTCTTTGGACAGAAAGCCGTGTGGCAGCAGAGCCGGGAACATCCCACCTTTCAGTGCGGGTGGCCTTGGGTCAGTGCAATCCTGTGCGGTGGCACCGATGCCCCGCTGCCCACACCAGGGCCAGACCCCAGCCCTTAACACGGAGCCATCCCCAATGCCCTGGGCGATGCAGCTGTGAGGGGTCAGCGGGCAGAGCCACCCAGGAAGGCTGTGGAAACCTCGTTCTCTCTGCGTTGACAGCGACAGCTCCTCTTCCCCACCGGCTGCGCCATCGCCTCTGCCCCGTGATTGAATTAGGGGGCTCTAACCCACCCCCCTCCCGCCCGGTCCCCGGCGCGCCGGGCTCAGATGCTGAACTCGAGAGCCATAATTGAATAAGTCTCAGGCAGACAGTGCTCCGATAGCCGTCGGGATCTCTCGCCTCTTCCCTGCCCAGCCATGCACTGATTTATGCTCCCAGGTGACAGCTGGGATTTTGCCTGGGATTTGTGGTCTTCCGGGATGATCTTTTCCCAAAGCAGGAAGCTTGTGGGGTGAGCTGGGAGCGGGAGCGGGGCCGTACAGGCTGTGATCGGTGTGGTGTTCACCTTTCACTAAGCTGACCCTTTATTTTGAGGAGGAAGGAGAGATGGGGAGCAGAGGGACCCCATTCCTTACAGCAGCAGCTGCTCTCGGGCTGCCTGGGCACAACGAGTTAAAACTTGCAATTAGTAAAGTGCTGACGACGGAAAGGTGGGGTGGAAGCAAGCGGCACTAAATGAATCCTGAAAGGTTATTCCAATAAGCAGCAGCACAGTTTCCAGCTGCGCTCACTTTCCTGGGAGCTGGGGGACGAGGGATGGGATCCAGGCTGAGAGACACCAGGTGGGATGAGGGATGTTGCTGGAGGATGCTCAGGTGCCAGCAACGCCTGCTGGAGCGGAAAACACGGCAGGGGAATTAAAGCAGGAGGGGGACAGGCCACCACATCCCGGAGATGCTCATCCAGGGGCGTGGTGGGCGGGTCCTGCCCCTTCCGTGGTTTTCCACAGGGTCCAAACCCCGCCGCAGGCGTGGAGCCCCGTGCCCCTGGCATGTGCGCGGGGAGGGGTTTGGGAAGTGGTGTGAGCCACGCTGCTGGGGCAGGGAATCCTTGAGGCGTGGAGAGTGGTCCTTCAGCCGCAGCGGGGGCTGCAGGGGGAGCGGAGCCGGGAGCCGGGGAGGAGGATCCCGGGAAAGGCGTTGCTCTTCCAGCTGAGCAGGCAGGAGCCCGGGCAGGCGCAGGCAGCCAGCGGTGGCCTCTCCCTGCCAGACGTGGCTGTTCCAGCTCTCTGCTGGTGCGACACCAGCGAGCTATTATTAGACTCCGGCTTTCTGTGGGTAGCTCTGAACTCCCCGGTGCCTCCAGCAGCTCGGCAGATGCCAGGGCAGAGCGGGATCTGCCGGCACTGGTGGGGACAAGGGTGCCTGGAGAGCTCAGTGAGGGGTGGCAGAGCCCCCCAGCACAGGGACACGGAGAGCTGAGCACCACAGCCTGGGCTGGAGCAGCAGAGCAGAAGGCAATCAGTTGTCTAACGAGAGGTTTGGCTGATGAGGAGGGCACAGAGCCCCTGGGAACACTCATTGGATCAGTGGAAGCCGGGAGATGCTACCCCAACAGTGCTCTGCACCTCCAAAGCACATCTGGATTTCACAGCACCCCTCCAAAATGGAGCCAGGGCACCCCCATCGCTGCCATCCTCGGCAGGAGAAACGTGGGAGCACGACAGGGCTGTGGCACACCAGGACAACCCATCCCGTGCCAGAGGAGGACTGGCATTGGGGAGACATGGCATCTCCCTGCTCCCACCCTCTCCCAGCCTGGTTTCCAGGCAGGAGTGTTTAAATGCCTTTTATGTTGTGACTCAAATGATGAAAGGCCCGAAAATGGGACTAACAAAGACGAGTTGTACTTCAGAATAAAAAACCCATGAAAGCAGCAGATGCTGTCATAGGAATAAATTGTATCAACAGCGATCAGATGGGAAGTGAAAAGTCAGAATGGAGTTGCTCCCTCTTTCCCGCTTCCAGTGAAAATTTCTGGGTCCATGAATTTAGCCAGAATCAGGTAGGATGAAAGGCTTTGTCTGACAAGGCATTTCAAAGGATCTGGGAGCCTCCAGAGATGTGGCCACTTGGACAGGGAAACGGGGCCCCTCAGTTTTAATGAGCATTCCAGTTGCCTTCCTTTATCCTTCTGCCAAGATCTTATTTTTGTTTTCTTCTCTTTTCCCGTAAAACTCCCGATTTCCGCTCTTTGTGATTCGTTTTAACTTTGCAAAACGTGCATTTGAGCAACACAGCACGAGGAGGAGGAGGGTAGAACATCCCTGTCACTCCATACAGCCCAACCTGTTGCTTCTCACCGTAAACCCCTCCTTGCTGTGGCCAGCCCAGATGTTTTGGCTGCTGCATCCCCAACCTTCAGCATCTTCCCGGCCCTGCAACCATTTCCCATCTCCCCTTTCCACAGTGACAGGATCCTCCACGGGCTGTAATTAATAGAAATTAGACTGTCAAGACCTTGCAGCCCCCCATCCCGTAATTACTTGGCCTTGCTGTGTTGGAGGTGCAGGGCTCGAGAGCTGCCGGTGATGGGAACACATCCCGTTATCAAGCTATTTTTATTAAGCTTTTAATGCAGGCACTTGCGTGGTGCTGGGGGATGTGCAGCATTTCCACAAAGTCCACTCCCGGAGGGATGTTCAGGGGGATATTTTGGGATGGAATACCGGCACTGGAGCTGGACAAAGCAGGATATTAGCAGAGTGCCGTGTCCTGACCGCGCTCATCGCTTGCGCATTAATTCCCAGCACCCAACTGCTCCAGACACGCAGATTTCGGGGGCTTGGCAAAGCATTGCTGCTCATGCCTCAGCTCCCCCACACCCCCACACACCCCAAGAGCTGTGTGGGAGAGTGACAATGCCCAGTATCCAACTGGGCACATGGCATTTCCCACCGGCTCATTAACAGCCCCGAATGCTGGGCGGAGGAGCGGCACAGCTCAGCTATTCACACTGCTCTGCTTTTATCACTGCCTTTTTCGTGAGCTGGTAAAAAGTTCAGTGCAAAGCACAGGAGAGGTCTCTGAAAGGCAGCCGTGCTCATGACCCAGCGTGCTGGCTCATGTCTCCAGTGGGGATGGGGTTTTGCTGGAAGCTGTGGTGCTCGCTCGGCCGGTGACCCGCAGGGATGTTCACTTGCAGGGCTCGTGGCATCGCCCTGAGAGGAGACCAAGGGCACGGGGAAAGGTGCTGCTGCCCTTTTTTGGGTGTGGGAGAGCGACCTGAGGCTGTGGGCTGGGCTCCGAATGACGCCAACGCTTCTTTTTTGGTTGGGGGGAAGAAAATGTGATTTTCAGGCAGCTTTGATGCCTGCCTGTCCGTCTCCTTCCCCCCTGCTGCAGGCAGAATGATGTGCTGCTGAATGAGGAAGAAGGTACATGACAGGCTCCAATTTGCCCTCTTCTCCACCAAACACAAGGACATCCAATAAATCTGAAATGCAGAAAGGCTGAGAAGGGAGGATGAAAGGGAGCCCACGCGGCACGGTGCAGAATTCGCTGGTGGATCTCGGTGGCACAGGACACTGCTGGGGTCGGGACCTCAGCAGGATTACAAGTTTATAGAACTAATGCTCTCCCTATTAACCATGCTTGCATAAAACCCTCTTTGCCTCCCTGTGTCGGGTCGCTGTCCGCTCCGGGCGCCAGCCAGGTAAAAATTCATCCAGCACATCCCCAGTTTCCCACAGCCTCCAGCTTTTCCATCTGCCATGGATGTGGGCTGGTTGGGGCAGCCGAGTGTGCACTGAGAGCCTGGGCAGCTGTCACTTTTCTCTTCCATCTCATATTTGCTCTGTTTTGGCTCTATTTCTGATCCTAAAGAAACCCTCCGTAGCTCCTGGCCAGCTGCTGGCAGGGAAACGAGCTGGTGAATCTGCTTTCGCTACACATGAGCTTGTTCAGCGTTTGATACCGATCTGGCTGGTGCTCAGCTGGGGTGGGTTTTGTCATTTCATCTGGAATTGTTTTGCTGTAGAGCACCTCGAAGGGTTCACTCGCCGGCTGTTTTACAAAGGGACATCGTTCTTATTACTGCTGTGAATGAACTGCTTTGCATTTCTGTGAATGGGAAGGAAAACTTGTCACCTCAGGACAAAAAGGGAGTGGAAGTATCTGATGATCCCCTGAGACGCCTCAGACAATCCACTAAGCTCAAGTCATCCTCCTGTATTTCTCTTTCCTCGGGGGCAATTGGAATTATTAGTCCCTTCTCAAGGACCTTGAGATCTCCCTGTCCTTTGCCAAATTCTATCTCGGCTTCACTGCAGGCTGCTGGCAAGTCCTGCCAGAGCCCTGTCCTGTGCTGGGGACCAGCAGAGAATGGCTGGTGCCTGCTGGGGGTCAGGACAGCAGTGCCAGGAGCCAGTGAAACCCCTCTCCACGCCTGGAATCCTGCTCAGGGTGTTCCCTGGTCCATGCCATCCTCTCCTGGAGAAGCAGGAGCATCCTGGTGTCCATCAACACCTCCAGCCACAGCAGGACCCAAGGACTTGATTAATCCATGTACAAAGAGATGTGCCTTTCCCTCCAGCATTCCTGCACTCCAAAAAGGTCCCGGTGGCTTTTGAGATGCACAATGGGGTGAGACACAGGGGCACAATGAACCCTGCAGCAGCAGGGAAAGGAGACTCAGGAAAAGAAGATGGTCTCTTCTCCCTGATATCCAGGGACAGGACGTGTGGGAATGGTTGCACCAAGGGAGGTTTAGACTGGACATTAGGAAGCATTTCTTCACTGAGAGGGTGGTCAAACCCTGGAACAGGTTTCCTGGGGAGGTGGCTGATGCCCCAAGCCTGCCAGTGTTCCAGAGGCATTTGGGCAGTGCCCTTAATAACAAGCTTTAGCTTTTGGGCAGATGGACCAAATGATCATTGTAGTTCTCTTGCAACAGAAATATCCTAACCTATTCCATTCCATTCTATCCTATCCCATCCCATCCCATCCTAAAGATCTGTCTCCAGCTGCTGCAAGCAGCAACCCAGCCTCTGATCTAGAGAGTCTCCTCCCAAACCTGCACTGGAGTCCTGGGGTTGTTCCCTGTGCCTGCAGCCACAGGACCAGCAGCATCCCACTGCAGTTTTCCTCCAAGGGCATCCCTGCCGTGGAAGGTGTGCTCAGAACTGGGGTTAAGCAGAGCAGATTATACTGGGAAAACACACTCTACACTCCCTCTGCTTCTGCGTGTGTTAGTCCTGAAAGAAGCATTTAAATTAAACAAGTTTCTATAGCTGAGTTTCAATCCCACAGCCACTTCCACCATTGACCTCCTTTTTCCCCCCTTCTTCTCTAGCTGGAGAGCAGGAGGAGGAGATGCAGACAGAGAGGAGTGCTAATTAAACAGGGAGTTCCACATTAGGGTACAAATCCTCTGGACTAGCACAAACCCTGCCAATTTCTGTATTTATTTATTATTTTTTCAGTACAATTGTAATTTCCAGTGGTGCCTCCAGCACCAGGAGAGAGTTCAGGGGCTGCTCTTGGAGAGGATTAGCACGCTGGAAGCATTATTACTTTCCTTCGCTGTGAATTCAGGAGTGATTCCCTGACGGCTGCACTCTATATAGAAGTGAATCGGTGCTAATTTGTTTTTGAGGATCACACATCCACCAACATGTGAAAGACAATCCTGCTTCTCGATGTATATTTCGAGCCAGTGCTACAGCAAACAACGGAAAATAAGCAAGCAAAGGAAGCCAGACCTCCCTCGCCCAGAAAGCCAGAGCTGGAAAAGAGTGGACTTTCTTCTTTTTTTTTGCCCGTGTGAGTCAGTTCTGCATCTTTCCAAAAGTATTTTAGGTTTTGGCCCTGCTGCCCATGGCAATAGAGAGCAGGGGCTTGGGCAGCTCTCACATGGAAAGCCTCAGGGACGCTGTGTTGGACGGGATGTCAGAGAGACTGAGCATAAAAGGCTCCTTATTTTTTCCTGTTAAATCATCCTCGAGTTTGACTGCAGGAGAGGAATAAATGAACTAATTGAATCTGTAACGATGGAGGGGCTGGGCACCTGGCAGGGGAGCAGCAGCCCCGCCACCCATCGCTCCTCTCTCTTTATTTGTGTGATTCAGAGGGACGTGGTCCGTGGGGAGATATCAGAGCCGGCTGAAATGGAAGACAAAGCTATTGTTTCAAACAGAGTTATTGATTTTTACATTATTACACTATGAAATTTATGGTCTGGTTTCAAACTGCAATAGGAGTTAATGACCACCATCCAGAAACTTCCAGGTGACCTTGGCCTTGACTTTGGTGGAGGAAGGTGAATAGCTCCAGTTACCAGGTCAGCAGATGTAAATTGAACTTGCGGCACCCTAAAGGACTTGATTTTGGGGTGCTGCTGGCCCCTGGTCTCCACACTGAGCTTGAGCTCACAGCAAACTCCAAGCTGGTTGGCAGCCGTGATGGAGTGGGGAAATCGGACCTTCTCAGCTCCACACAAAAGTTTTTCCTGCTGTTAAGCCACTTTTTGCCCCCAGCCAGAAACACCATGATGTGCCCAGAGCTCCTGAGCACGATTCTCCATCCTCAGCTGACCTCTCAGCACAGCTGGGCTGCCCAGGGATTTGCTCCTTTCTGTCACTGCTAGAGAAATGCAAACCAAGGGGCTCTGGGATGGATGAGGAGCACCCAAGGAGAGGAGGCAACACAGCCCAGAGCAGGAGAAACCCTGAGAGGGGAGAGCAAAGGGCAGCACCCAGAGCAGGCAGCTGCCTGCAAAGGCCGTGCCCCATTCCTGATTCCAGCTCTCCCATCTCAGTCACAGGAGCAGGAGTTGCTTTTAGAGTGACCAAGAGGAGGTTTGTACCAGTTAGCACATGAGATACTGGTGACACAGAAGGGTTTGCAAAGGCACTCCCCACTCTACAGCCTTTTCCTGCCTTTTCTTCAAAAGGTACCTCCCAATTCATCTTTTGGCATCAGCCTCTTCCCAAAGCTTTCCTTAGCACTATTCCTTCCAAATTTCCTTGTATGCTTCTTCCGGTGGGAGCAGTCTTCACTTGCCAGCCAAGAAAGGCAATTTCCAGCTGCTGGAGAAGGTTTTTTTTCCCTTGTAGTGCCATCTCCCTGGAACATCCCTGATGCTGCACCCCGAGCTAAAGTCGTGTGAAGCCAGTAGCCTCCAAGCTCATCTTCTGCCTCGGAGGTCATAATTGCCATTAAATCACAGCTTGCCTAACCAAATTATGCAAAACCGAAATTATCTCCAATGATTTTTATGTTGCTGAAATGTTCCAGAACTGCCGGGGTGATGACTGGGGGATTGGGAGCAGCTGTCACTCCATCAGAAACCATAACTCCAAACAGCTGGGATCTGTCAGTTATTTATGACACCGGTGGCAAAAAAAAAATAATAAAATGATGAAGGTGGATGGGTGGCTGCCACTCTCTGGCTGAAAGGCAGCTCGTGCAGGAAGCAGAGCCTCGTGCTGTGTCCTGGTGCTGGGAGCTGCAGCTGATGGTTGGGAGGGATCCCAGGGAGGATGCTCCTGCTGCAGGACCACGGGGCAGCACCTGAGGGGCTTTGCACAGAGACTGAAAGGGAGCTGCTGCTCGCTGGGGAATTTAGGCTTTGTGACAGTCAGCATGGGCTTGTTTATTTTATCCTCTATGTTGCAAGGAAAAAAAAAAAAAGGAGAATAAGAGGAAATGAACCCTGCAGCTGCTTAGCACAGGGCTGACACCGCTTTGTCGAACTGTCCCAGATCCAGAGTTGGGCTCTTGGCTCGTGCCCGGTTGCTTTTGCTACTCTGTCCTTGCCTTTCATCGTCCTTCACTTGGCTGGTGAAATTGTGAGCATTTGAGGCTTCTTTTCCTCCCTAAACAAGGGTTTCTCTCTATGTGAACATGCAATTCTGAGGTCGTTCCCAAGTTTCAAAGCGTACTTCCCCCCCGGGGGTTGTAGTCATGTCTTTGTGCACCAGCTTGTTAGGGGTGGATTTTGAAAAATCCTTTGATAGATCCAGGGTAGGAGCAGGGCAGGAAAATCTCTCTCTAGAGCTCAGTGAGGTGCTGGTGTTAGAGCAGGTGTGAGTTTGGCCTCAGAAGAGGGTGAGTGATGAGGAAGCTTCTCCCTTTTTGATAATCCCGCCTGTGAGCAGATGCTTTGTCCCCACTTGTAGAGCACTCTGGTTAAGTATTATTATTTATATTATGTAGTAGCTATACATAGTGTTTTATGGCAGTAAAGATACATAAATCAGCAACCAGAAGACGAGGGCTTTGCTCTAAAGAGCTTATAAATCTAACAGCTTGAGCAGCCCCAGTAATGGACACAGTAAGCAGGCAGTCAAGTTGCATGTAGACATGAGCTAAGATGGGTCTCCCAAAGCAGATGGTGGGTTTAGGAGAGATTTGGAAGAGAAGCAGCCTGCTCCATCCTCGAGAGCGGATTCTCCTGCTGGAGAATTAGACAGGCTCTGACCCATATAAGCTTGTCCGGGTGGAGAGGTGAAAGCATCCATCTGAAAGAAGCAGCTCGCCAAGAGGGAATGGGCAGGGGGTGCTGGGGTTTGTGGCAGGGCTGCCTTTTGGGGTTGTCCTGCAGGGGCATCCCCCCAGGGACAAACCTATCCTTGTCCTAAGTGATGTCTTGGCCTCGAGTCTGAGACTCCTGATGAAAGTACGTGGCATCATGTTCTAAAGAAACCGAGTCCCTGCCTGGCTCAGAGGTACAGTAGAGTGTTATAAACCTTAAAAAGCGAGAAAACTGCCAGGGCAGGTACACCTGGCTCTCTGGAGCAAGTGGCACCGCAGAGTCAAGAGTCCCTGCCGTGGTGGCAGAGAAGTGCTCCAACCCTTCAAACCCTCCGTCTTTGATCCTGGGTATCAAACCAGGAGATTTTTTTTGCAAATTTCTTCCTGTGCTGGCACCGGCCTGGGAGGAACCTGGTCTGGGCTGGAGAGAGATGTGCAGTGTCTGGCCGATCACGCTGGCTCCGGGTGTCTGCATTCTTCTGGCTGCTTTCAGCTCTTGCACAAATTGAGGCTTCACGCTAAATGCATTACACTGTATAACAATTAATCCCGTGCTACATATAGAAAGTCCTTACTCATCAATAATGCATGCGGGAGGAGTGATTTTCACTCTCAGTAATAAGGCTAAGACAATGGAAACAAGCAGGTAATGGAGAACATTTATAACGATGTTAATCTAATAATGAGTCTAATGCTGTTAAAAGTAAGACTGCAAACTGGACGCATCCAAAGATAAATTATTTCAAGCATTCATTAACTGATGCCTAATTAATGCCCAATTAGAGGGATGTTACATGGGAAATGGTTTGGACAGTCAGACGAATTCATTCCAATCACTGAAACCTCAGTCAGAAGCAGGAGGCAGCAGGAGGACACGGCGAGCAGGAGCCGGGGTGACACAGCAGGTCGGTGGGAGAAAGGCAGGAGATAAACACCCCTTTGCTGGTTTTATCCCTGTCAGCGGGGATTTGGTTTTACTCACTTCACCAGCAGGTTTCTGGAGGATTTTTCCGTGTTGCTTTTGAAGCTCTCCCTCCCCGGTGAGCTCCAGCACACTCGGGCTGGTGACCCTCTGTCTGCCTCACAACCTTTACAAGATGAAGTTGAAAGGGCTGAGTCAGGAATAACAAGTTAGACAGGGTCGAACTCTAGGGAAAGCTGGGCCGGGGCCTTTCAGGAAGCTCCCATGGTGTTTTCCAGTCTGGGAAGCCCAGTGAGACCCAAGTGCTCCTGGCTGTCTCATCCCAGTGGGATTTGGCTGCTGGATATCCCAGTGCTGGTGTTCCCAGCCTCAGCAGCGTCATCGCTCCATGACCACGGCCTCTTTGCTTTTTGGGGGTCTCATTCCCAGATCTAAACTGGGACCAGTCCCAGGGCATGCCAGGAGCAGCTTCTCACAGCACTAAGCAGTCAGCAGGTTTTACAGGCTTGGAGGGAAAGCCTCCTTGATGAGACCACAGGCCCTGTGTGCCTCCTCTGGGGAGTGCAGACCTCCACAGAACCACAGATTGCTTGGGGTTGGAAGGGACTTTATCTAGTTCCACCCCCCCTGCCATGGGCAGGGACACCTTCTGCCAGCAGCAAGTTGCTCCAAGCCCCATCCAACCTGACCTTGGACACTTCCTGGGGTGAGGCAGCCACAGTTTTTCTGGGCAGCCTGTGCCAGGGCCTCACCACCCTTGCAGGGAAGAATTCCTTCATCATACCTAATCTAAACCTACTCTCTATCCAAGTCCTGTTCCCCCGTTCACCCTTTTCTTTTCTAAGAATCCATCCTTGTGTTTCCCCATTCTCCTTACTCCCAAGTTGCAACAGGGGGAAAGACATCCCTGGTTTTTTCTTCCCACCAACCCACCCTCAGGAAGCTGAGAACCAGCAACAACCCCAGCCTATCCTCACCACCATCCCTGGCTGCAGGAACCACGTCTCTCTCTCCATGGGAGCTCCAGCCATTAACTCACAGCCGCCTGTTAATTAAAGAGATGGACTCAGTTCCCTCTGACCTTTACCTCTGGAGTTACCCCCGCAGGCAGCGAGCTGTAAAACACTGCGTTCCCTTTCGGCAGGAGCCTCCACCTTGGCCATGCTCCAGGGAGGCCCGGGCTGCCTTGGTCCATCACCACGCGTTGCTAACAACCTCCTGTCATCACCATCCCCACACGTGAAATCCTGTATGCTCCCAGATCCCTGCCCGGCTCCACCTCCCGTCAGTAATCCCGTTAGCCTGGCAACTGTCGTGTCACGGAAGAGCGCATAAAACTGTTGTTTGGAAGCAATATGTAATCTTCCAACCTGCTGCGTGTAGCTGGGAGATGGTTTATTGATTCAGACCCTTGTGATTTGGTATTTGCAATAACAGACTCTGCATGTGGGAGATCGTCACAGCACTTGTGCCTGGCAGGGTTTTGCTAATAAACATCAGACCTAGGGAAGGCGCCGTACTCCGGTGTCACCGAGGTAAAACGGGGGAAGGTGGAGCCGTTCCACCTTGGTGAAGCACATCCTCGAGTTAAAAAACCCAGCAGAATACATCTGCAAGCGTTGCTTTATCTCTTCCGTCGCCGGATAATCCCAATATCCTCAGGATACCACCGTTTCCCAGGCTGTGAGTGGCAGCCAGGGCTCCCGTTTTGGCAGGGAGAGCTGGGTACTCAGCACGATGCTCCCACCAGCGCAGCCCCTCGCTCATCCTGCAAAGGCACGACAGCAAAGCCAAAATGCTACGGCGGTGACTGGAGAACGTTCCTTTTCCTACACAGCCGTAGGAGTTGTCGCGAATTAAGCGTTCCCGACTCACCAGCCCTTTTTGGCAGTGGCGCAGGGATGAGACATCCCTCCTGGTAGCCCAGGCTTCGTTTCTGAAGGGCAGCACCTGGAAGTCGTCCCCCTCATTCCCATTCCCAGACAAGGCTCGATCCGATGCTTTGGGCAGCGATGCTATTTTTTTTCCTATTAACCGCCCAGTCAGCGATGACTGCCTCTTACTGGTGATTTATGGAGAGGCTGAATAACCCAGTTTTGTCTAAAATATGTGGCAACTTTGCCTTGAAAGGATGGGTCCAGATGGACGGGTCACCTGCTGTTAACTAAACGGCAATAGATCTCCATACCAGGCAAAAGGCAACGGTAACCACGCAGTTATATTTCAAACACAATTAATAAGAAAACAGTGAGGTTTTTGTGCCTCCAACTTGTATTAGGCTGCAGGCACTGAAAAGAGGGACTGTAAAAGCCCAAGGGGTCCAGGCTCTTGGACTAGCTGGTGATAACGCCGTGGAGTAATTAGAGATGAACTCCACTTCCACTCTCGTTTTTCAGATTATTACAAGCTGAGTAGGACTCGTGGGCAGGATGGCACCGGCAGCTGTGCGCTGCTCCGCTGTTACTCCTTTTTCCCGTGAAGTCCAGAGGCAGAATTCATTAGACATGAGCAAATTTTGCGTGTAAGAGGAAAAAGCCAAATCTAGGAGGAAAATCTGAATGAGAAACGACAAGTCTGGTGCAATGAGTCTGAAAAGCCACTCGGCGCAGAAGGAATAGCCTGAAAGCAAGCCTGGTGCGAGGAGTGGGAGCGAGACGGGAGCGGGGCGGCGAAACCGGAGCTCTGAGAGCTGAGCAGAGGGAGGGGATGATTCCTGCCTCGCTCTGTGCTTCTCTGCTGCGAGAAAGCCCCAGTCACAGGCACATACTGCAGCATTAGGGGATGCAATATGCTTTGCCACAGGACATCCATTTAAAAATATGTCTGAGCATCCCACTTCCAAACGGAGTTTTCGGCTCAGCCTTTTCCACCAACTGCTGACAACACATTTCCCTGTAAATCGCTCGGGTTTCGGGGTGGATGGTGGTGTCTAACAACTGTAGTGAAAGGAGATGGTGGGGATGGGTCTGTGCCTTTGGGGGAGTGGGATGCACTGCACACGTGTAATTTTAGGTGGTTCTCTGGGAATTGCTGAATCTGTGCAGCTTTTCCTCTCCGATATGTGCAGGCGATTTAACAGATGCGTTGCAGGAGGGGGGTGGGCACCTGCGAGGGTTTGAATTTCCTCTGTTTGCTCTCACAGCGCGGCGTTTCCTTGCCTGCAGGCAAGGGGCTCCGCTGCCTGCACCGCCAGCGTGAATTCTCGCCGAGAAAAGTTTCTCCTTGCCCGTTCCGGGCTGGGAACACAACCAGCTGCCTGTTGCAGGCAGGGAGAGGAGGCAGGGAGTACTCCATGCATCACGTTTTAGCTGCCGTGGGTGATGAGCCTACTCATCACAGCCGCGTGGGTAATTCATGAGCAGAGAGGAGGGCTGAGCTAATTGGGGGCGTTTTTCACCCGGAATAGTCTCCACAGCAGCGATGGGTGGGCGGGAGGTGCCCGGTTCCCGCTGACGCCGCTCTCCCCTCTCTCCGCACAGGGGGGTTTGCGGAGCTGCTGCTGGTGCTGCTGGGGCTGAAGGTGCCCGGTGCCCTGGGCTGCCCCACCGACTGCGTGTGCTACCCCTCCCCGATGACCGTCAGCTGCCAGGCTCACAACTTCGTCACCATCCCCGAGGGCATCCCCGAGGACAGCGAGAGGATCTTCCTGCAGAACAACCAGATCACCTTGCTGCTGCGGGGCCACTTCAGCCCCTCCATGGTCACCCTCTGGATCTACTCCAACAACATCACCTTCATCGACCCCAACACCTTCGACGGGTTTGTCAACCTGGAAGAGTTGGACCTGGGGGACAACCGCTACTTAAGGGCTTTAGCTGCAGACACTTTCCAAGGGCTGGTGAAACTCCACGCCTTGTATCTGTACAAGTGCGGGCTGAGCTCCCTCCCCAGCGGGATTTTCGGTGGCCTCCACAACCTGCAATACCTTTACCTGCAAGACAACCACATCGAGTTCCTTCAGGATGATATTTTTGTTGACTTGGTTAACCTCAGCCATCTTTTTCTCCATGGAAACAAGCTCTGGAGCCTCCATCAGAACACGTTCAGGGGACTAATAAACCTGGATCGGCTGCTCATCCATCAAAATCAGCTGCAGTGGATTCATAGGCGGGCTTTTCATGACCTCCGAAGATTGACCACCCTTTTCCTGTTCAATAACAGCCTCTCGGAGCTGCAGGGGGACTGCCTGGCCCACCTGGGAGCCCTGGAGTTTCTCAGGCTGAATGGGAACCCATGGAGCTGCGACTGCAAAGCCCGTTCCCTCTGGGAATGGCTGCACAGGTTCAGAGGCTCCAGCTCCAGCGTCATCTGCGAGTCCCCCGAGCAGATGCACGGCAAGGACCTCAAGGTGCTAAGAGCAGAAGACTTTAGGAACTGTTCGGGGTCCGAGTCGCTCCATCAGATGAAAACACACACCTTCTCTACAGCCGACAGAGGAGCCTCCAAATCCCACCACCCCCACCACTCCTCCAAGGAGAAGGGGAAGGAGCGAGGGGCTGAGAACAGTTTGCACAGCAACCAGCCCGGCCCCGCCGGCTCCCGGCCGGGCTACCGCAAACCCGGCAAGAACTGCACCAGCCACAAAAGCCGTAACCGAACCTCCAAACCGGTGTCCTTGGGGCCGCGCAAAAACGGGCAGGAGGTCCCAGACTATGTGCCTGATTATCAGCACAAATACAGCTTCGGGGCCATGCCCACGCTGTCCCCCAGGCGCAAGGGTAAGTGCACCCGGCGGACGCCCATCCGTCCCCCCAGCGGGGTCCAGCAGGCCGCCGGCTGCCCGGGGCTCAGGGCGTCGCTCCTGGTTTTCATGGTGGTGCTGGCGGCCGTCATCCGCTGAGCTCCCCGCCGGCCGCGGACGGAGCGGAGCTGTACTGCCACCAATCTACAAAGGACCAGAGTTTCTTTTCTTCTTCTTTTTTTGTACGTGGCTCAGCGTTGGCCTGGCGAAGGGAAGAGCGTTGTCTCGGCTTCTGACGGTTGTCTCCGTGCCCGGCCGGACTGTGCCGAGCGCAGCGGGAGCGGATTAAAAGGCATTATCACACCTTGTCACAAACAAGCCTAACCGAGCACCTACAGCAACAACAACAAATAAAAGCCAACCTTACAAAAAGCAGATAACAGGGACGGTAAGCAATTCGTCGGTGACAACAACTGGACAAATGGACTGTATCCCTGCTCTTGTGAAATCCCGTTAGTTTGAGAGCGCTCCGAGTGACCCCTCCAATTACCGAAAGGAACATAATTGCTGTAAAAACCATCACCGATTAAGCCTACACTGTTTCTCTCTGAAAGTGAGTGCAAGGACACTGATACAGATGTAATAAGGACATTTGGTTCTCCCACGTTTTAGCCCTTTTGGCTCCAAACCTAGAGGCCAAAGTTGGCTGGGAATCTCTTAGAAGACAATCTCAAACCCCTGAATATCTCAGGCATTACAGCAGAACAGGGCTTGCCTGCTGGGCTTGGAGTAGCCAACAACCAAAGGAAAGACTGATTAGAGGTGGAATTAAACAAAAAAACAACCAACCAAACCCCAACAAACCCAACACTTAAAGAAATGAGGTACCTGCAGGAGGTGTGTTTTTTGTAACCATGTTCACACATCTGAGAAAAAACCCCGACAAATGCACAGGCTCCCCCTCTTCCCCTCAATTATCCATATGTATGTCTTACAATGTTTATAAACTATATGGAAACTGTATCTTCAGAACTAAGGATTGTATTATTGAATTTATAGCAGACCAGTATATGATTTTTTTTTTCCTTGAGAAAACAAACCGGCAGCAGTGCCTACAGATGCTGAAAGCCATCGGGCGGGCTCAGTTTGCGCGGGGGAACCACAACGGACCAATGTTCTCAGCAATTCAGAGCACTAAACTTTGGGAGGGGTTGGGCGGTGATGCAGCAAAGTCCATACCCAGAGAGTCAAAATTCACCCTTACATCCTAATTTGTGACCGGCGGGGGAGAGAGAGCGAGATTAATTAGCCCAAATAAATAGAGCCATAGAGCTCTGTCTCCGGAGAGCACTCCGAGGCCCCGGGGAGGAAAGGGGCTGGTTTTGGGGCTGGAGGCAGAAAGGGGCTTCCCAGCCATGGTGGTGGCGTGAGGACCTTTATAGCTGGACTAAGGTTTTCACTGGGGCAGCAAGGAGCAGTTCCCAGGCTGCAGACAGACCTGACAGAGTCAGGAGGGGTTTTGTTTCTTAAAAGGAACAGATTCTGGAAGAGTCAGAGAAGGGGAAACTACAGCTTGTAGAGGACCGGCGAGAAGCGCAGTGCCCGAGGTTTCTGGTCCATGGCAGGAGAGAGCAATCCATGGTCCAAGAGATAACAAAGGGGGTTGTGGGGAGGTGGAGGAGAGGGAGCAGGACACCCTGTTCCCTTTTTCCTGGGTTCAACCATGTGCTGGAGGGATGTGTTTGCTGGTCGGGGGCACGGCAGAGCCGGCAGCTCCAGCGAAGGCAGCCCACGGGCTCGGGGAGGTGCTGCCCAAATTCTGCAGTTGGTGTGAATTCCCTGTCAGCGTGGATATGTGAGACCAAACAGACACTGAAGTTAATGAAACAAGGGAAATAAAAGTGATCTTGGACAAGAAAAAGCTTCTGTTCTTTCCGTAACCATATCTCTCAGTGGCGATATTTCGAGCCTCTGGCTCAAGTGTGGGGCTGGAAATCCCAAAGGAAACAGCTGGAGTTCTCCATCAGACACATGATTAGTTCCAGGAAGAGAGGGCCAGCTAGGGAAATCTGTTCTCCCAACCACTTTGGGGAAGGGGAGAGGGTATTTACACAGTGACAGATCCCTTGGAGGTATCTGGAAATGAAAAGGGAAACTCCCACTGAAAAGAGAAGCAGAAAATTCCCCCATGTACTTGTGTTTACGAGCAGCTGGGTGGTGGGAGTGGGAAGCTGGAGGGGCATGGCCTCCTCTGTTTGTCTTGCAAGCAAGGAAGGCCAGAGGCTTGGATGCTTCTCTTTTAAACGCCCTTCTCAGGGAATAGCAAGAGTAATTCTGGGAGGAGAAAGGAAGAGGTTACTTCATCAAGCCCTCTGCCTTCCAGCTCCTACCCAAACTTTTCTGTCTACAGGGTTCTAAAGCTCCACTAAAGGGATGTCCAATGCAGCCAGAACAAATAATCCGTGATCTGAAATAGCTCCCTCATGTCCTACTCTCTATAACCAATAGCAACTGAATGAGTCTGGCACTGTCCCTCAGAAGTGGAGAATGTTGTTATGTTGGTTATTTCATTTCATACTCTGGAAATCAAAGCTCTCAGTGGGAGAATGAAGAAGAGAAGCACTTTATTAATTTTTTTTTAAGTCTGCGTGTAACTCCTGTAATATAGGAGTGAAATGTCAGCACAGGAGATGCTAATGTTTTATAAATGATTTGGGTGCAGCAGGCACGGTGGATAGTCTTTGAGATGAATTATATTAGAACAGACTACGCCTGGCTCAAAACCATAATTGTATTTTTAGTATCTTTTCCTTTAACATGTAGGAAAAATAAAGGCAACTCCATGGTGTATTACAAGCCTTGTCAATCAAGTGCTCTAACTCCTAGTGATAAAGGGAACTGTTTAAAAACCAGGAGGGAGACATGATACACTGCTAAATAGGAGATGTCGCTTGACACGGCGTTGTGGTTTAACCTGGCGGGGAGCTGAACACCCCACGGCCAGGCTGGAATGGGGGAGAGGATTGGGAAAAGTACAAGTGACATTCATGGCTTGAGATAAGGCTGGTTTAATAGGACAGAAATGGGAGAAATAATAATAGCAACAATAGAATTGGAATATGCAAAGCAAGTGATGCACAAGGCAGTTGCTCACCACCTGCTGATGCCCAGCCAGGCCCTCAGCAGTGGCCCTCAGTTTATATACTGACCATAATTCCATAGGGTCTAGGATATCCCTTTGGCCAGCTGGGATCAGCTGTCCCTTCCCAGCTTCTTGTGCCCCACAGCGTCCTCAGAGGAGCAGAAAAGTCCTTGACTCAGGGCAAACTGCTGAGCAACAACTAAAAATCCACGTTATCAACATTATTGTCATCCCAAACCACAGCTCCTAGAAGGAAAATCGACTAACCCAGCCCAAACCAGGACACACAGGTTCCTGATATTCCTCCTGCCTCCTCCTTAGCTGCCATCCTTCCCTGCTCCCATCCTTCTTCCACGGCCACAGCTCTTTGAGGATAAACTAAATTTTTATGGCATGCTCTGACACTCCGCCTCGATAACGAACTTCCCAGCTGCGTGGTTCAGCTCACCACGGCCCCGGGTTCACGCTCGTGTGTCTTTTCCCCAGCTCCTTCCTACAGCATGTCTTCATGCATTTTGAATGTTGCTCTGAGGCCCGGCAGAAATCCCCTCTCCTCTGAAGCTGCAGCTCTCCAGCCGAGCGGACGTAGGTGTAACCCTGACTTGCCAGAGATCGTCTGGCTCAGGCTGGAGATCAGTTGGAGGAATTTGGGATCTCATCAGAATTGCTTCCAGACACCCAAAGTGTCTGACAGGGTTAAAGAGCTGAACCCCAAAGTGGTGGGAAGAGCCACGGCCTCTCTGAGGTGGTGCTGGGCTGGAACGATGGGCTGAGGCCAACGGGATGAGGTTCAACAAGGCCACGTGGTGGGTCCTGCACTTTTCCAACCTAAATGATTCCATGATTCTGTAAATTCTAAACCCTTCCATGCTCCTATCACAAGCTCATCCTGTGGATGTGCCCTGATCCCCTCTCGGGTGGGGGCTTACAGGCCCTGTTGCCTGGGCAGACACTGCCAATGGCTCCCCACAGCTCAGCTGAGAGCCCCAGACACCTCCCCTGGAAAAAGTGTCACTGAGCCTTTATTTGCTCATCAGTTTCCCTTTCCTTCAGCGTCCAGTTCAGTTTCCTTCAGGTCTGTGCTGCTCTGGAAGATGAGACAAGTCCCTGTCGCTGTGGCTGCCCTCCCCTTCCTTCCATCAGCGAGCTTTAACGCTCTGACTTTGGGCTCTTCATGCAAATCCTTTCCATTAAAAAAAATAAACACCAGAGAACCCAGAAGAGACCCCAGACTGTGCCTCTGGAAACTCACTCCCGGCAGCAGAATCCCGTTTCCTGAGTCGGAGCCAATTTTCTCTCCTTTGTACCACTTTTCCACAGTTTCATCCCATAATTGCTAATATGGAGCTTTTCGTACATGCTTTGAAATCAGAAACCACGCAACACTGCATCTCTTTTATCCTCCCAGGCAGGATGAAAAACCAAACACCTCTTGGATACTGAGAATAAATTTTTAGTTTATCAGTCTAAACCAACACCACGAGACTGCAGTTTCTCCTGCGTTCCCCATCGCTTCCCAGACCACGCCTGTGCCTGCCCTGCACCCATCCCAAACTATTCCCTTTGTCTCAGGAAGTTGCTTTGTGACACGTTCCCCTTCAGAGGGACAGAGCAGAACAAAAGCACCACTTCACATTTCTTGCAGCTAAATAACACTTTCTGCAGTCCTTCAAGTTTATCCTTCCCTAAATCCCCTGCCTGTGTATTCTTTCCCTGTCTTAGCTTCAACCACTCCCCCAGGAACACTTCCCAAGACCCCATTTTTCCATTAGCAAGATTATTTCCCTTTTCATCACTATCTCCTTGAGATCCTGGCACCTTCCCTTGTCCCCCCATCCCCCTGTCCCTCCCTTACCACATCCAGCAGCCCCCCAGCTCACCCCTGCTTTGGAGAAACACGAGATACTGGTGGGAACAGTGCTTCCAGGGATGCTGTTGTATTCCTGACTGCGTTGGAGTTTGTGGGTTACAGATGGAAGCAAAAGCAACGCTTGAAAGCGGGACACAGGTGCTCACGCTTTGCAATGCGTGTTTTTGGGGAAGGCGTCACGCTGACGAGCCAAAAACATCTCTGCCCACATGAAAGCAGCCTCGGGAGCAGCACCCCTCCATCTCTGTCCTCCCCTTTCCCAGGGAAACAGCCTTCAGCAGGGAGAAGGATGTGTCATCTCAGTGACCACCTCTCTGGTCCCCACTCGAGAGCAGCCGATTTGGTGAACAAAAGCGGGCGTTCTAACATTACCCAGCTCCCTGCTGGAAATAGCTGCTCACTAAAATCCCTTTTTTCCCCCCACCCTGTGAACACGGGTGAAATTCTCCCCACGCCCAGCCACTCTGCAGATGTGTCTTTATCTCTCTGCAGGCTCATCCCCACCCTCATCCACACAACCCGAGTCCTTTCCGGAGCTGCCCCTCCATCCTCTTCCTCCTTTGTGAAAACAGAATCAAAATAACTGTTTAACAAATCAGCCATTACCTTCTCTCATGTCACCAATTCCCCGCTATCATTTCGTAATTGGCCAATTTTCTCTTTTACCTTCTCTCTGCTCTGAATACGTCTCGGGGAGCTCTGATTGTGTGTTAAAATATCCTCCCTAATTCACTGCTCAATATCTCTTTCTGCTCTTCTAATTGCCCTTTTAACTTGCTTCTAATTTTTTTATAAATCTCCTAATCCTCTTCCTGCACAACTTGTTTACATGCACCGGAGAATGTATATGTATTAGCAGATGTTCCTGGGTAAATAATGCACAAAAGAATATTACTGCTTCACACAAGCTGCAATTACTGCTTCCCTCAGAATAAGCCCTGTTTAACCCTCCTATTTAGGGCACACGCCCCTGCTCTTGCTGCACATCTCCAGGCTATTTCACTCCTGCTGCAGAACATTAACACCACCAGCTCCACCACGGCTCGCTCGCTATCTTCTGGGGGGAAAAAAATAGAATTCAGCAAAGAAAGAAAGAAAGAAAGACTCTCAGGATAAAGGGAGTGGTATAGTTATGCTCCAACAAATTTATTTTTGGGGGGAATGCAGCTAGAAGAAACGAAACAAAATAGCTACACCAGTCAAACACAGCAGCATTACCCCAAGTAATAAACGAATTTGATAGTCTTGGTGCTTTTGATTTATGGACAGCTTCCTGCACTCCCTGCTCGCAGGGAGTCGGCTGTCACAGCCCCGGTGCCGCAGACAGGCACAGGGTCAGGCAGGCGTTGTTTGCCATCTGCTTTGTAAAACACTTCCTAACATTACTCAAAATTTCCTTCCTCTTTTCCATTTCTCCTCTCCATTTGTTTGTGGTCTCTTTTTCCCAATAGGCTGCAGCACCGGCCAGATGCTCTCAATCCTGTGTTTTCCAGCTAAAAGGGGGATGCTAAATCATGGGTTTAAAGTTAAGGGTCTCGTTTGGGTGGAAAGAGTCGAGTTCTCTTCTCTACGGATCCAGGCAGAAATCAGTATTTTGCAACCCAACCCTTGATCCTGTTGAGGGACAAAAGGCATTGCTGGTAGCAGGAAGCTTCAGGAGGCTGGGGTTATTTTGTACTCACAGCTGACACTTGCAGAGTGTCAAAACCTAAGTACCAAATCGTGATCAGCAATAACGTCCTGGCCATCAGGACATCTCTGGTGTCTGACACCTCCATCCTGCCAAAACTAGCTCCTGCTACACCCTGCAAGGCTCCAGCACTCACCCCGAGTATCCCACCTGTCCAAACCTGCCTGGGGGACAGGAGATTTAACCAAATGGAGTGGGAGGAAACCCAAAATCTGATGGATACAGTGAAAACTCTCCTGCTTTTCAGGGGCTGCTCTGCTACGCAGGCTCAAAAGCAAAACACTTCTATTAAAATACAGAATTGTTCCTCTGACAGGCTGAGGATTTCTGAGGGTGCTGTGGAATAATGAAACTCTTGGCTATTTGCTGACTTTCCAGGAAGATTTCCATTCCTCCCCCACATCCATACGCTTTGCTCCCCAGAGAAAGAGACCCCACTCCCAGCAAGGGCTGCCATCCCTAGAGATGGATTTTGTTTGCTTCAATCTGAGCTGCACCAGGTGATCCCTCTCCAGCTGGGCAGGTGCCACAGACCCCCAGCACAGGACTTGGCTGCACCTTCCCCATCTCTTACATGAGATTTAACACTTCTGCTTTGAGCCTACCAGCATGACTTGGTTATTTCTTTTTTCCTGCAGACCTAGTGAAACTTCTCTCAGGTCTGATTTCTCAAAAGTGCATACAAATTGCTCTCCTTGGAGAAGGTTTTCATCATGATTCCCCCAGTCAATCCTTCTACAGCTAAAATATCCTGTAATCAAAGGTGTTGGCTCCTCACACATCTTCTCTGAGGAAGCGTTTCTGCATGTTCTGTCTCATGAAGTGCCTTGCGTGCCCTCATGTCCTCAGAATAAGCCCTCCTGGAACCCCTCCTGGGAATCACAGACTATCTGTATGATTTTCAATTCATGCCTTAACCTCACTCTGAGACATAAAAATGTAAAAAATAATAATTTAAGAGAAAAAGCAGTGACTATTTTGGCACCAAAGGATCCTGGGGAGGACCAAATGTGCAAAATCCGCTGGCGCACGGCGGTGGCTGCCTGCTACAGTCACTCTGGGGCTGTTGCCCTGTTCCCAGGAGAATCATGCCCCTCACCATTTTTTCAGGGATCTCTGATAGAAGGAGTCCCCGGGACACTTGTTCCTCTCCAGCTCTCAATGTTTTCTAAAGGCACAGCTCAGGGAAGCAGCCCAGCAAAGGCGAGCAGAACACGGAGCAGCAAAACCTCATCCTCGCTGTCACGGGAAGGCTTCTCCACTCTTCCCTGCATCTACTTAGCACGTAGAAAGCAAAAGGAAACAAGAGAACACACATATGGAGCCCCTGTTAAACCTGAACTAAATATACCACGGGATGTTAACAGCCTGCCTCGACTCCCTGGCACTCCAGCTGGCACGGCAGGACCCCGGCCACCGGCTTCGTTGGGCGGCTGGAAGGGTTTTCTACAGAGCAAAGATGGGAAACCTCCCAAAATCCCCCTCCACACGTGCTGCTGACACAGCACCGCCCTGAAACGTTGGTGCCAGCATCCAGAGAGGCACGGAGCAGCCCTGCCTGACAGCATCTCCTCCTGCCAGGCTCCATCTCCCCGGGTGCCTGCAGGATCCCCTTCCCGCAGGCGGGTGAGGAGCAGAGCTGGGACCAGCCAAGGACATCTGCGTGCGGGAGCTGCGCAGCACACCCAGCCATCCACCGAGTGGGTCTCCGGGAAGGAAGATGGGAATTCTCGAGACTGGAGCAGGGAGAGAGGAGGGAAGGGCTCGGGAGAGGCAGGAGCAGCAGGAAGGAGGGCGTACGTGCCGGCTGGAGCGGGTGTGCGCAGCCCTGCCAGGGGAAAGGTGGACATCTTTGTCTCGAGAGCTGAGAAATTATTAGAGGCAATTATGCGAGCAGAGTACGTGAAAAGTAATCCCAGCTGCAGGGAGCTGGGGGTGGGGGGGTGGGAAAAAGAAATCATGATGTGATTCAAGGGGGCCCAAGAGAAAAAGCACAAGAGCGGCGATGACCTGGTTTGCAGATGGATCCATTTCTGTTTCTGCTCAGAGGCTGAAGCTGAGCCTCACCCAGAGCTCTCGGCTCTCCCATGGCTTGCGTGACTTCTTCCCTGCCTGGTGCAAGTGTCAGGCACATGCATGTACCACATGTCAGCTGGGAATCATATTTGCCTTAACTGTCTGCACAAATGTAAGGGCAAACAAGAATTCACTGTTAGCATGAGCCCTTCCTCTTCCAGGAGAACGACTTTTTTCATCCCAACACAATACCCTGTTCCCAGGTGTCAATATTTGGGACATAGGCTGCTCACTTTATTTCTGTTTTCTCTCTTTTCACATCTTTGGAAAGAAAAGCTAGCTCATTGTGCGGGTTCTGGTAATTCCGAGCTGTGCACTAAATACAGCATTTCTCAAGCAGATTTTTTTTCTTTTCCCCCCGCTTTGTAACTTCCCCCAAGTAACACTGTACACAGAGAAACCAACACCAGGGAAAGAAAACAAAAAGCAGCTCCTACATCAAGGCAGATCCCAGCTCCTCAGGCTTCCAGCACATCTCAGCCCAGAACTAGAGCAAAAGGGCAGATTATTTAAAGCCATTGCATGTAGGCCAATTTTCACTGCAGTTCCTTTTGGCTCTGATTTTCAGGCCCCAGTGGAGTGGTGAAGTCATGAATAAATGCAAGTAAACTGAGCTTATCCACTCTTATTTTGAGCAGTGGAGTTTACTCACCTCATGCTGCTTCAGATGGAACACCAAAGGATAAGTTTAAAGGGAAAAAAAAAAAAATCCAGGGGGGAGTGGGGGATAATCTACTGCTGCCCTCACCTACTGGCTCAGGGAGTCCAGCACGGAGCACAGGCAGGGCTGGGAAGCTGCAGACCCAGAGAGATTCCTGCTCTGGATATTGAACACACACAGTTATCTCCTGGTGCTCTGGAAGGGCTGGAGTTGGTGCCCTGCTGCGTGATGGGCAGGGAGAAGCTCCCTGTGCCCCTGCCAAGCAGGAGCTCATCCAAACGGGATTTTCTGCCTCAGCCACTGCACACAGAAAGCTTCCTGCAGGAGGAGAAGACACCCTCAGCTGATATTCTCCATCAGAAGGCAGTGTTTGGAGGAGGAGGGCTGGATTTTGACTGGAAACGACATTACAGCCTTCCAAACTGAAAATAATTGAAGTTGAAGAGTCACCAATCTCAGAGCACAACACCTGGCCAGGAGTGTCCAATGGGATCAACAACCAAATGCTGCTCACCTGGGATGTTCCCAAGGGACAAGGCAAGCTGGAGACACTCAGAGCTGGCCAACAACAGCTCTGCAAAAGTTGTGTAATGAATTAAATACACTAAACACCATATTCTGCTCCTTGGAGCAGGGACCACACTTGCCCACTCACCTGGTTTGTACAGAACTTCCTCTGAGCTCTGCCCAGGAGTGGCAGAACCTGAGTCTCCTACAGACAGGATCTGAAGTCTACAGAGATAAATCCATTACGATTATCACATTAAGTTCAAATAAAAAGAGAAGGAGAAGCAGCCTGCAATTTTATCTCCCTGCAAGCATCCCTTCCGCTCAGCTCTGACCGTAGTGGAGCAGTGGCCACACTTGTCTCCTTGTGGTCTAAACAGCAGAGAGAGCCAGCTTCTACAAAGTTAAAAGAAAATAGTAATAATGGAGTCCCCACATTCCTGCTGTGTTTATAAAGAGATGTTTTCTTCCTGAGCTCTACAGCATGGCGGGCTTAATCTGAAATTTCTTTTTAATCATAGCAGGAGTCCCAATTAACGTGTCGGGTAATCGTTCAAGTAGAACTGGAGTTTCATGGCTGCAGCAAGGCAAGGAGAGGCTCAGCATCAGGGTACCAGAGCATGGGCAGGGACCAGGAGCACACCCAGGAGCCGCTGCTGGCCTCACCCCCTCCCCAAACCAGCGGGAACGAGGGCAGGTACCCCCTGCAATTCTAATACACAAATAGATCCCCGAGCTCCCCAGGCACCGGGAATGCAGCGGCTCCATGGAAAAACTCACGGTGGGAACGAAGCACTGCATTCACATGCACCTTCCCGAAGGAGAACCACCCATCCCACCGGCTCCTGCCTCAGTCTGCAGCCCTGTAATCCACACATGTGCTCCAGCGCGCAGGCGGGGAGGGGGACCTGCCTCTGACCTACTTTCTTTTGTTGCTGGAAGTGCTGATCTCTAATGCAGAATTCTGCGAGCAGGCAGAAGCTGTCATTAGGGTCTGGCATCACCTCTGCCTTACACCGCTCCTTACATCACCAATTCCAGCTCGGGTGCTCCCGATTTACGCCGCTGCCGGCGCCGGGATGCTCTGACCTCGTCCTGCCTTGCCAGCACAGAAAATTGCCGCCTGTCACACAGCAGATTTTGGCCGGGCAAAGGGGTTACCTGCAGTCTCGGATGAACATTGTACTTACCCAGAGGAGGATGCTGCAGTCAGCACACCCAGACCAGAGCAGCACACACATCACCTTACTCTTTGGGATTTTTTTAAAAAATTTTTCATTCACAAGGAAGTTGGGTCTGAGTTAGGCACCGTGCTGACCTGGAAAGCAAAGCTCTTAAAATTCAAATGCATACATCCAGGGCGGATCTCATCGGGAAGTGTTATGGAAAACACGGGCGTGCAGGCTCTTAGAGCAAGCTCTTAAACACACAGGCTTCCATCTCCAAGCAGAAAAAGTCTGGCGTGTGTGTGACCCTTCTCCAGCTCTCCTCTGGCCCCTCAATATCTCCTGTTAGGATGCTGAGCCGCAGCCCTGAGGTTTGGGAGTTCCAGGCTCGCTGCAATCACTGGGGCTTGTGTAAATTGGTCTTCAGAGAAAACCAACTCCGCTGCCTTATGCAAAAACACTCTTTAGTAACCTACTAAAGAGCTTCCCCAGGATCTGTCCTCCCTGTGCTCCCAGGTACCTGGGTGTAGCACACACCGCCTTGATTTTGCAGATCTGGAGATAAAAGGCTGTTGTGTTAAACCTGCATCCTTCAGACCGTGTAAGGCAGTTACTAGAAACAAGGCTTCCCTTCTGCAATGGCTTAAGAACAGACCATTTTAATTGATTCGTTTGCCCATTATGGGTAAGCAGAAGAACAGCCTTGCAATTGAACCTCAGTCCTTGAAATGCAGAGAGACATCAGCCTGCAGTGCATTTGCAAGCCTCAGAGGCTAATTTCTACCCTTTCTGCTGTTCCATTCCCTCGGTCTGGGATTTACCTAAGCACACAGGATGCATCTCTACACCAGGCAGGGGGGGAATTGCTTTGCATTGACGTTCAGTCAACAGATTCTAACGATAAAACAATTTCAAATCCGCATTTTGATTAAAATCAGAGCCATGGAAAAATCATGCTAAGGTTCATCTAATGAATTTTACTTTCCAAGACGTCAGCAGAAGCCTGCCAGGGACTAAATCCAAGGGGGTAAAGCTAAATTTGACAGCCTGATAGTTGTCTTCACCCCAACTCCTCATGCAGGCTTAGCAGTATAAATAAATCTGGCGTGGCCACCAAGAAAATAATCCCATCTATTTAGCAGCAACAGTCTACTGGGGAGAGGATAAGAGGCATTTGAAGACAAAACCAACAATCTCAAACTGTATATATATGAAATTAAAGGATGTGGGTAATTAATTGTTTGATAAGATAAAATCTGCGCTAAGTTAGGGCCGTGAGTCAGAGAAATGAGAGATAGAAAATATGTTCATCACTCAGTCCACCTCTTTACCAACACATATTTTCTAGCATTTGTCCAGTGTAGGCTTTGTTTTGTTTTTTCAAGTCAATGAATCAACTTTCTTGATATTCAGCCCAATGCCAAACAGGAGCTAGTGGCATTTGCCGAGGATGAATAAATAACTGGTAATGGCACAGTCTCGTGAGAAGGTCCAGGAAAATCCTGGGCGAGGTTTCCCCGGGACACGGCTGGCTCGACTGCAGTCCCCTGAGCTTTCTAAAAGAGCATTATATACCTACATATGCACAGATCTGTGTTGTTACACCAACCGCCAACGAGCGCCGCCCAGCCCGCACCTCTCCACGGATGCGTTTTTGCCTGCTGCTCCCATCTCCCCGAAATACCAAGTGACTTGTTTGGAGAAAACTCATTTCTCCCGGCACCCTTACCTCACTCTTAGCAACCTTCTATTTAAAGTCACAATCTGTTGCAGCAAGCCAGCTTAGGAGTGTATAAACAAGCTGTTATGACCCCGCTGCAGGAAGGGGAGGAAATGGCCTATGCTTTAAAGTCAGCTGCCTTCAATAATTAGAAGCAAGTAGACAAACATGAAAGCAATGACACTTCAATGTTCTGTTATTTAAAGGGTACAGCCGGCGCTCAGTCCCTTGTCACCACCCAGGTATGCAGCCCTGGTGCAATTAGTCAAGCAAAGAAGACTGTCACCTGCCACAGGAGGAGGTCACAAACTCTTTCCCTGTCCCTGTTACTGGGAGAACTACGTGGGGCTTTTTATTTTAATCAGTCTTTTTGGTTTTTTTTCTTAGCATGCAACGGCAGCTGCTTCTCACATCAGAAACCCTGAAAGGTTTTTATTAGTCCTAATGCTCCACAGAAGAATTAAGAGGTAACAGCACATATGTTCTGCTCTGCCCCAAAGAGTGGGAAAGGGAGGAAAATTAGCTCTTCTGCAGGGTGTAGGACTTGCTTATACCAGAATCAGCTGCTGATGGAGTGAACACATCCATGCACAAAGCATTCCCGGTGCAAAGCAGCAGGCTCTGCATTCCTGGCCTGGGAGGGGGAAGCCAGAGGTCCCACAGAGCAGCAGGAAAGTTTCTTCTGGAGCTGTCAGCAGAGGAGACAGTCTCCTTGCGAGAGGCAACGTGGGACTCTGCTTTATTCCATCTCCCAAATGGAAAGTGGAGAAAAAGGCAAAATCAGCACTAAGATCACACCTGGGAAGCTCACAGTGCTGCGTGGTTTAAACCTGAGCGGGGCACATATCTCCCATTAGGCTGTCTTGACATTACACTCACAAATAACCCTCAAGTGCTTTTAGTGTAAAAGCCTGGAACTTGTTTGCTGAGGGACTCACTCGCATCAGCATCCTGAGCAGGGAGCCGACTTCTTCAAAGCAGCTTTCTTTAGGGAAACACAACGCCAAGGAGAGCCAGGCACTCAGCTCTTCCAGGAGAGATTAAAGAGGAAAATTAGAGAAGCTGCAGCTTATGCCCATACCAATAAGAGCAGGCGTTTACCACCACTTAAATAATTAAAAAGATTTTTCACCAGTGACCAGGTTGTCACCGACTCATCTCACTGCCACCCATGGATGCAGGCAGCAGTGACAGCAGGGCTCTGCTCCGAGGGGATTCTGCCACCCCAGCAGTCCCAGCACAGAGAACTGCAGGGAAAAAAGAGCAAAGAGAGGAGGAAAAACCCCGTTTTTCCCAGGAAGCTCTGCTATGATTTCTTTTGGGATAGGACCCAGTGTTTGTTTAGAACAATTTTTAGCTAGACCACGTAATACCGACTACATTAAAATGCTGAGACTTTGGGAGCAATTATCCCAAAAAATAGCATGCCAGGCAGAGCAGTGCAATTAGGCTGCATGTTAAGAGGCAGGATCCAGGCATTAGCACCCAAACCAAGCACGCACGGGACACGATCCACATTTAGTGTATTTACAACACATGACCTAATAGTAAAAGCAATAATTAGCTACTATTAATACCAGTGGATGAAAATAGAGGGGAAGGGAAGCTGCATTAACAGAAGTTATTTATACAGAGGTGGCTCCACCAGCCAGGAGTAAAGATGGCAATGGTGTTGCATGCTCATCCCCAGCCCCGAGAGGGGACAGGATGGCCCAGGGATGAGGGACAGCCTTTGGAAACCTCTGTGGCTGTGCCATGGGCATTGCAGCTTGCAGGGAGGATGGGTACTCGAGGCTGAAGTAGGTGGATTTGAATCCCACCTACATCTCCTCTCCATGCACGCAGCAGCCGCTTCCCGGGGAGAATCTCTCCCAGAATCTTCAGATGGGTTTAAGTAACACACAACCTGTGGAGGGTAAACCAGAAGGATGACAGCCCCCTCTCTTTTTACTTATCCAAAATATTCCCAGGCACTCAGGCAAGGCAACAACTGCAGTGATGCAAAGCAACACCACGCAGGAAACAGGACTTGGCTCAAAGCTTTTGTTAGGGAGAAGAGGGTCCTTTCATAATACAGCCCTTTGTTCTGCTGGAGGAATTCAAACGCTATAAATTCATCCCCCTGGTAAATGCAGCAGTTATCAGGCATTTTACCACAGGATTCCTGGTCTCCTAGTGAAGTTAAATGCAGTGCCATTACAGCAGCACTTTAACGTGTAAATATTACATTCCCGATTCTTTAGGAGATGTTCATTTAGTGAAATAAAATCCTGCTAGTAAAACACCTGATCAAACCCTTCAGCTGAACTGGCCCAGTAATTGCTCTAGGACTGGAGGGAGTCCAATGACTGGTTGCAATTTATGACCACTTTAGGAAAAAAAATCTACCTTGAAGCATCCGCTAAGGACTGAGTTGTAGATGAGATCATGGAGTACATTTACATCGCAGCTTTCTATAACGTTAAGTGGCCACTAATTCGTGCTGAATTCCTTTGTAATTCTGATGGAATCACATCTGACAATCACATAAATAGCAAAAAATTCCTCAGGAATAATGTTACTACAACAAGGAACAAAAGGCAAAGGAATGATTCATCTTTCATGGTGAGACATGCCCTTTTCTATCATCTCTACTCACCCAAAATAATTTGCCCAGCCCAAATTTCACAGCCAGGGCTGACAGACACCAAGTTGTAAAGGGGTCACTCTCCTGAGCCACACAACTCAAGCACAGTTACAGTTTGAGGGAAATACAGTTAAAATCTGAAGCTGTGAGAAAGCATAAAGACAATTAAGCAACAAGATGAGCTGCCTGAGGGAGGCGGCAGGAAATCCTTGATGAAGATTTTGCTGCAGGCAGGGGGCTGCATTAAATGACCATCATCTCCACTCTTATTAAATATCCAGGGGTCGTGGTAGGAGCTGGACAGAGAGAAAGGATGCAAAACACAAGCATTTTAACCCTTTCCATTCAGCAGAGAGAATCAGGGTTAGGAAAGGGTGGAACAAAAAGACCAGAATGCAGGAAAAAGCAGAGCCATAAATGTATCAGAAGACTAAGATCCAGCTGGAGAGCTGTAAAATGGCAGAGCAGAGTCAGAATCCTGTCAAAGACATGGAGGGGAGGGAGCATCACAGATTTTAAGAGGTTTGGTGTTTTCTCCTTCCTGCAGGGAAGGTAAATCCTCTCGCTACTCTGGAACCAGAGAGGAAGGTGGGTTCAGGCTCTCTGCATCCCCCAGCTCCAGAAAGCAAATGCACTGGTTCTGCCCTGGAAGAAAAGTGGTTTTATCACCTTCAATCCTGCTCCAAAAGGGCTGTGTTAGAAAAGCCACAATCCTTTGGCACTTGAATAGCAGTGAAATTAAAACACCAGCTGAACTCCTGCCTCCACATCCTCCCTAGGAGAAAAATCACCTGGAAAAGCCATCAGGACATCTCTTCCTCTTGCTCCATGGACCCAAGAAACCTGGAGATGATCCAAAAAAAGCTGTATTTTGACTGTCTCAATTAACCAAATAGCTAAAAACTTTGTTATTTGCCTGGCACCAGTAGAAGCAGGGCCCATATGCTGAACTAGAACAAGAACTTGCTCGAGGAATTGCTGCCTGCACCATGAGATGCCAGAAGCCAGATGGGGGATTTATATAAGCACAAGGCTGGCTCAATGGGCAGGGGCTGCTCCAGCACACCATGTTCCTGGAAGACAGCAACAATCACCAAAGTTAGGGGAAAGGGTTAAAAATAAAAGTGAGCAACTTTCTTATCATGCACTCCTTGCCTTCCACTAAATTAACATCAGAATCAGAAATCAGATGACGCTCCAGGCTGCCTGAAAATTGTTTTTACACTTTCGGTATGCCTGTGGCCAAAACCCAGACAATATATGTTCATGTGAGGTGATTATTTAATGAATTAAGGGAGCAGATAGATTAGGAGGAGCTGATGCTCCGTTGTGCTGTTCTCCTGAACAAAGACTTTGGGACCAGCTCCACAAAACAGCAGCAGCATCCCTGGAAAGGTGACTGGCTGATGCCTCAACTCTTTTGGGCAGCAGACACATCTTCCATCTCTCGTGGAAGTTACAGAGCCTGGGTGTGATGTGAGGCAGAGGGATGCACAACGTGAAGTTGCAGTTTTAGCTTCCCATTGGGTGCAATAATTACAGGTAGGGAGTAACAGCAGCATCTCTCCATAAGGCTGTTAATAAAGTTCACCTTCACTAGCTAAAGCCATTCCTCTTTCCTAAAGACTGGAAGAGATTTTATAGCAGATTCATCACCTCCACCCTTTAATTCTATTTTTGGAGTCTATTGAACTTTTGCATATGTTGAAATGAAAAGAGTCTATATTAACACAACCACTTTTTTGTTACTGTAATGAGAGCCTTGAAACCACCACAAAGAGAAACATGCCTTTTAGCAGCTGAAACAAATTATTACAGCAACTGAGTCTTAAAAGGAATTTCAAGTAAAAATATAGTATTGCATGAAGTTGTTATGGCAACTGATGTTGTAGAGTAACTGCACTGGGGCAAGTTTTCCTCCTTCATCCTGCTCAGCAAAGTCTGGGAAAAACTTTATGATAAAATTGTGCCTTAATTAGTCAAATAAGTCATAAATATAGCTTATCCCAAAATCCTTAACATTCCAGCCTCATGCAGTCTGTGTGCAGTTAGTCTACTAATGAGAAAATATATCTACTAAAGCCCCACTTACCATTAAAAATCCTATCCAATATTTTTCTAATACAATTTATCAATTTAAACACATTGCACAATGTAATATTCTGCAGCATTCCATTAAAATGATAAATAGCTATGGAAAAAACAAGGGATTAAACATACTGTAATGTAATCTAACAGTATTTAAACATAAATAAAAAAAACTTAAATATGGATGGGAAATGTACCGTATTTGCGAGCAAAAAGAGCCCAAGTCTCTCCCTGGGTTGGAGTATTAATAGGCCAGAGGAAGCAGAGCAATGAGAAATGACAGTCAACTTCAGAGGATATAAAATGTCCATTAGGCTTTGTTATAAGATTACATCAAAGCAGTTCATATGTTTTAATCTGGGGAAAGAGAAAGCAGCTACTTGGGGTCTGTGCCTGGGGGCTGCCTCTGTGTACTGAACCAGACAGTTTGCATAATGAACAATTTTTATTCAATCAGGATTTCAGCACAGATAGTTCCCACTCAATGGGCTCTAGCACAAATGGGGTTGGATATTGATGCTATTCTTCAAGCTCCACCTGCTGGCTCTGGAAAAAGTGCTGGTGGCTTTCTGAAGGGCCAGTCTGTGGAGGGACATCGAGTTATTGGGATAAAAATCCAAGCCTAGGCTCTGCACTTCTTGCCTTTCTCAGTTTCAAAAAAACCCCCAAAACCAACCCAACAACAACCAACAAAAAAATGCCAGAACCCTCCCAAAAAATAAAATCAAAATATAAAAACCCTACCAAAAAATCCCCCAGACTTTTAAGTTTTCCAATAATTTGGCTGATTTGCTGAGGCAGATGTTGAGCTGCAGACGAGCTCCCGCAGCAAAGGTGCACGAGCTGCCAAAACCTGCCTGGTCGAACCCACCTGATTACCAAGGGAGTTGCCTTGTGCTCAGAGTGCAGCCAAAAGGGCAGAGCAGCCAGGGAAATCATTCCATTTAGCGTGTGCCTTCTGCACAATAATTACTTATTTAAATTTTACTCTGCTGCTCGAGCCATTAGAAAAACGCACTATAAACAAAGGTGATTTTATGCAGACAATAGCTGAGCCAATCATTTTTAAAGACAGGCACACGATGACTTATCTCCCAGGATGAGCAGCTCTTATGAGATAGCTGAAACAAGGTTTATAGCCTAAACCCTATTTCCAAGGGTTATTCCAGTGGCTGCACTGCTGGATCACCTTCAGCTTTAGCAGCAGCACGGAGCTCACTTACCCCAAAAATGCAACCCAGGGTCACTAACAGCTTCATGGAGAGGGAGAGCCCAGGCAACACTTTGCTGCACAGAAGTGCTGGCTAAATCCTAGGACGATCATTTTAAGGTTTCACATATACACCTGATAATTCAGAGTTAATTAGTGTGGGCATATTAGAGATGTTTCTGCCTGCACCTCTGGATTCTGCCTATTGATCAGGCACTGCAGCTGCTCTGGGCTCCAGGAGGAACTGTTGCAGTGAATTTTGCTTCCTGCCTGATTTGGGTAGGCTTTGCTTCTGACTGGCACCAAATCCCTTCTTCCTATTTCCAGAAGAAAAATAGCTCCCTTTTAATCTAGACCTTCCAAAGCTCCTGCCATGCCTGTGACGTCCTGAATGCAGAATTATGGCTTTCCCTGGTTTCTGCTCATTTGTCTGGAAGCCTGCAGGTTGTTGTATCTCACCCCCAGTACTTTTTTGGCTCCGTCCAGAAAATACTCTTTTATCAATTCATCTGACAGCGATCCAGCAGGAAGGGTGTGTTGGAAGATGATGCTAATCCAGAGAGACCATTCTTCAGCTGGAGCATTCATGAAGTCTAATGAACTATTGGCAGAAAGGGACTTGTGTGGCGCAATTAAAACTTGCTTCTGTAGACACAAAATATTGCAACTAAAAGTTAACGGTGCCAAGCAGGGGAGGTGGATTAGCTCAGGGAACATAAATTGGTGAGAAGAAGCCACTTCCTTCTCCCCCCCATCCCCAAGCCTTATGCATTAAGCAAAGCTGAAATAATGAATATGTATTGCAAGGTGTTTGCTACAAGCCTACTTACAAAGTGCACAGCCAGGAACTCCTGGAAGGGGGATTTATGGGAGCAGTCACACACAGCTGGCACACCGTGTTCTGCAGGCTTCAATTGGGATGAATGCCCCCCCTGTAAGCACTTAGCACCCACCACAATAAACTAAGGTGTATAAGCAGAGTCTAAAGTTTATTTTCAGGAGCATCCCTTGAGGGGGAATGTTAAATCAACCACCTCAGGTTTGGTAAATTCAAGGAGAAGCCTGAGCTGGGAGAGGGGATGTGGCTCATCTCCTGCTCTGAGATACCCAGTGTCCTCAAAACGCTCAAGGAAGAGGAGGCAAAGCATGGGAAGAGGTTGCTGCTTGAGGACTGGACCAGTCATTAACACCAGATGACATCCCATTAATCAGAGGAAATGACACTAATAGGACCATTACAACGCCGTGATCTTTCACCAGCTTTGTTAAGTGAGGGAAATAAAAAAAAAGCCCATCGGACACTAAGTTTTAATTTCAGAAAGAATTTCACCTTCAAATTGCTTTGTCTTTTTGCATTTGCTTGCAAGCACGGTAATTAAGATTCTAAATCAAAACACAGTTAGTCTTTTCCTTAAATCTCACTTGGCAATGAGCATGCTCTCCCCAAAATCCGATACAAGGCCGGAGTATAATGAGAGCAAGTTAAGCAAAGCTTTCTACAAGGTGAAGGCAGCTCCTGGAGCTTTAGCATCAGCCAGGAGCCCTGGTGATACAGGCTCTGCCTGCAAAGGCTGGCTTAAGGGCTGATGCTAAAGACCATGTCCACTGATAGGTGGGATATTAATGCCACTCCTTTCTTCAAACCCCCTAAGTCTGCACTGCAGCCTGGGAGAGGTTTGAAGACTAAGATATGTTTTTTGAATTATTAATCTCTTTGCTGAAGCTGTACACTTGGAGACAGCACGGAAAATAGGTTAAGGCTCACAATAAGCTGAATGAGTTAAATCAGAATCAGGCAAGTGTGCTGACAGCCAGCTCCTGTGACTCTTAAGCTCATGGGCCAAGGTATGAGTACGAAGGGAACAGCAGGATCAAGTCAGATAAAATGAACACGTTGGGTGTGACTAGTCTATAAGGAAGGGTCAAATAGTAGCTTGCTGGTGGGACCTACAGCCAACATGGAATGATGGACTGAAGCAAAGAAGGACTGACATTACTTCTCCAAATTATAAATTCTGCTTCCCAATCTATCTGAATGGATTAACCTCAAAACATGAGATCCGGAATTTAAAGATTCAGAATTCAGAAGCTATTATGAGTCAAGAGCAGGAATTAGCATTTGAGTTATAAATATGCTCTAACAAACTGACAGGAGTCGGCTTGCTGTTCCTTCCCTTTTTGAAGATGGTGGCATCATACTCGCAATATTTAGAGACATAAACCTAGAAGTGATTTTCACATCCCAGCTGGATGTTAACAACGTGCCTTGTTGGGAGAACACTGCTCCTCATCTAACCAGTGCTGCCATGCAGGAAGCTGTTACAACAAGGGAGGGTCTGGGTTTCCAGCACAGGGGATGGGATTGTCCAAGGAAAAAGCACCGTCCCAGGACACAAAGCTGTGCAATGGCACCCTGAGCTCCTACAGGTCCTCCCTTACCCAAAAGGCTGTCAGGAGAAAGGCAGACACCAGCACACTCTGAATAAACAGGAGCTACTAATATCAGAGAAAGTCTCCAGGCAGTAAGTAATGAAGGCACTAAATAACTGTACCCGCTATTCGGATTTTCTGCCAAACATTAGCCAATTTAAAAGGCAGCAAGAGGCCTTTTACACAGGGAGAATTTCTTTGAGCACCGACTTAAAAGCTGAAGTTTGGCAGGAAAGTGTCTGAGAAGGATGGGGGAGAGGTAAAAGCCAATTTCACCTGGTAATCTGCTACACTATTTGTGTCCTACCCAGACCACACTTCATGCATTAAGAACACACTGCAGCTCTCCCCCGCGCTGGGGGAGCGGGGAGCTAATGGTTTCTATTACAGGCGTGTGTGGAGGGTGGCTGTGGCATGCACATCTGTCTGCAAAATAGATGTCAGCTCTGGAAACTGCCTAAACACCTCCGTTCCCCAGCAAACGGGGCCGGCAGTGGAGTTTTTTGGGCTCCCTCCCGGCGTGACAGGCGGGTGATTGACAGGGCTCGGAGCCCAAAGCCTGCACGTGCTCCCACTGTAAATAGTAAAGCTTAAAAACCTCAGCCCTAACTGACTGTTTCACAGACTTCAACTCAGTTACTCTAATGAGGATTTCCATACACACACAGAAAAAAAGAAAAAAAAAGAGTCTATACGGTCTCGGTGCAAGGGGAAAAAAAAAACCCAACAAACCAACAACCAAACAGCAAAATAAACAGCTGGTGAAGTGAAATACGAGGTTCGAGCCCTCTCTGATTCAAGAGAAGATTATTAAAACAGCTATAAAGATGGTGTTGGCATCTCTTGAAATGAGTTTGTTACATTCAGAAGAGGCAGTTACACATGACAAACCATTTTCTGTTTAATTAGAGGGCTCTGTGTGGAACACTTCCAGGCGGAGGAGGGGAGCAGATTGCCACCCAGCATCTCAATTATGGGACAGAGCCTTAACGATTCGACATGCAAATGTTTCTGACTGACCGCAGAGGGACAAAAAAAAAAGAGGGAAAAAAGAAAAAAAGAAAAGAAAAAAAAAAAAGAGCTGTTCAGGAAGGTTAAGGAACAGGAGCTTTGTCCCAGCCTTCAGAAATCTGGGCTTTCTTATCATACTTAAGGTTTCTTTCTGCCCAAAGAATGGCTTCTACTTGCTGGCTGAAAAAAAACTTCTATGGGGAAAACCACAGAGATACCCTCTGTCCAACCCTGGTTAAAAGCTTTCTATTCTCCCAACCAGGTAAAATAATTCGTGGTTGTGGAATAGAGCAGGACCTTGGTATTCGCACCAAAGCTCTGAAAGTAAGCAAGCACAGAAAGGAAATTCTAGCTAATACAAGTTAAATATAGGTTATGTTAGCTGCATTTTACAAGCACTAAGAATGTTTTTGGAGAAAGCTGTCATTTTTAATGACAGCACAAGCTCCAATTACCACATAGCTGATACACTTGGGATTTGGAAGTTTTTTTTTAAATCACTTGAAATCTAAAAAAACCTTCATTATCAGCTTCTGAGTTGGATGTAAATAACTTCACCTGGTGCTAAGAAGTTTAACATTTCACAGGGGCACACGAACAACTCAAAGCCATTTATAAATGCAGCTTCAGCTTCCTGGCAATCTAAATGCAGTCTCTGGCAACTCGAGCAGCAGCAAGGAACACAAGGCTGGGCTGCAAGGGGAAGAGGAGCAAGGCTAAAGGAGATGTGTGAGCATCACCAAACCCTGGAAAAAGGCAAGAACACACCTCAGGCTGCACATCTCTGTCAGTTCAGGGGGAAGATTAATCTTGCTGCTAGGCTTAAGAAAGGCCACTTAAGCTTAGAGCAAAACCATGTATCACCTTGAGCCTAAACCAGAGCATTTGCCCCACAAGATGCTTTGAGAACAAAAATGCAGCTACCCTGAGGAAACCCTCTGTCCAACAGAACCCTCCCAGCTCTGCCAAACTGTCCCTTGGTTCCCTCACGCTTTCATCACTCACCAAGGTTAACAAACCCAAAATCAAGCCCAAAAAAAGCCCCCAAACTTGCTTACAAAACGCAAAAAGCTCCTTGGAAAAGTCTGCAAAAACCAGCAGCGTGCATGGGGCCAGCCCAGCCCCAAAACCTAATGCGGGAGGCAGCAAAGCTGAAGGCTGAAAATTCTCCTTCCCCACAGCTAATGTGAAAGCCTTACAGTCAGCAAGAAGAAGGGCAGCCTTCTAGCTTGTGGCAAGCACAAAGTGGGATTGAATCATTACTTGAAGAACGTGTTTCAGTGTCTATAAATAAAAACCTGCGAGGCTCCTTGCCAGAGAAGAGCAAGTCAATATCGCTTTTCTATATGCGCTGTCAAACTTTACTTTTAGACAGTATATTAATTACCTAGTCAATAATTGTGGGTTTCATTAGTGTATTAAATACCTCAATCAATAATATTTATCCTTTCCAGACTCGGTCTTCACCAAAAACAAAGGGAGGAGTATTTTTTGATCCTGCAGTTCAAAAAGTCAGTGCAGCATAGCAGCAAGGCTTTAATGGAAAACATAAAACACTAGAAACAGACAAAAATCGGATTATTACTCTTATTTTTCAGCCTTTTGTACAATAAGCCATGAGGGAATTCCGAGAGCTAAACTGATGGCAAAAAAAATTAGATTTCTTCCTCTTAATTGCTCAGCGGTGATGTCAGAGTGGACATGACAAATGTTCACATCTTTCATTTCTCCATCAGATAAACCAGCAACCTGGCTCTGCCCTGCCAACTTTCTGAGGATAAACTCTCAGAGCAAAGAGCCCATTTCTGGTGCATCCTCTGCAGTGCAGCTTCCCAAGTGCCTTTATCCTAACCTAGGCTCCCCCTGGGAATTACATCCCTGTGAGAGGTAACATCCTCCCGTGGGACCTTAAAGAAAATCTCATCAGGCAACAGAAAAGGAGCTCAGGAGGGTGATTTTTTTGTTGGTTTTGTTGATTTTGAAATTTTGTTGTTGTTGTTGTTGTTTATAATCTCCCTTTAAAGGGCAAAATGTTTGGGACAAATTAAAAAAAAAACAGAAGCCTTTGCCAATGTCCAGTTTACTTTAAATAACTTACAAGGATGGGAAAAAAGAAAAGCACAACAAGCAGCTGAGGAACACTCCCAAAGGCACGCTTTTGGCATGGCACAGAGGCTGAATTTAACAACAAATCAATGCAATATAAACAGGAAAAAAACTAAAAACAAACAACACCCTACCCCCCAAACACAGACACCTAAATATCCAAATAAAATACACAGAAAAATGCGTAACAGGCCTCATGAAAAATCCATCTGGCGATCCGGACTACTTTTTTTTTTTAAAATATGCATATGATTGAAATGCAAAAATGTAAACATGAAAAACAGACTTAAAAAACTGCGAGAAGGTCTGTGGGCCTCTTGCATCCTCGCAGATAATATATTAAAGAGAATTTCCACTCCCTGTAATAAGATTACTGATATTTACTGCACTACTCCAGTATTTATAATGCGTAATATGCTGCAGACCACTCCTTTCCATGAACACAGGCTTTGGAAGTAGGCAGCCTACTCCATTTCACATTTTTTCCTAAGCCTTTTATATCAAAGTGATGTGAAATTTCCCTTTCTTTCCCATCTGAGTCTCTTCAGCTGCCTGAGGCGTGAGGGAGAAGCTCTGTGGGGTGGCCACTCTTCTCCAAAGCAGCCACTTGTTCAAGGGGCCTAGAAAACAAGAAGGCCAAAGGAAAGATGACAAAAAAAAGGACCCAGAAGGAAAGTTAATATTCCCTCCTCAAGATGTTAGGCTGCATCTTGGGCAGCAAATGTAAATATCACTGAGATTTAGGAATCAAAACATGAGATTCATCAGCTTCCACTGTCACACCCGTGGCACTAAAAGGACAATCCTGTCGTGCAGAACACAGGAGCCCACGCACACACACTCATGCCAGCTGCCAGGCAGGGCACACACACTGCACAAAGCAAACCAGTCACTCCTGATCCATCTAAGACCACCATTTATTCCACCATTTATTCCTCACAACAGCTCTGAGAATGTATTACTCCTCAAAGCTTTACCTCAGGGACACAAAAAACCCCAAACAAACAACAAACCACCTGATGCATCTTAAAAACTCGGTCTGGCTCAAACAGAATTTGCCCTCCAGGGACTCGTAAGGGGTCACTAACAACTCATTTAAGATTCACGCCCAGTGAAAACACAGTTCAATGCCACCAGAGGGAATTAAGACAAACAGCAAACTACCTGAACATGGCTCCAGATCTTCCCTCGGCCATGCAGAACTTGATGTTCTCGTGTAATTGCCTTTGCACTTGCCTGTTTCAAAACCAGCAGCCTCCCAATTTCATCTCTGCTGTGTACATTTAATTTAAAGCAAAACACGAGCAGCCACAGGAATCCTCACCTCACAGAGATCTGGTTATGAACAATTCCAGAATCCTTTCAATTGAGCAAATATTCAGCCCAGGTAATGGTTGAAGGCATCCAGTATAACCTGGATAGTAGCAGGGGAGATTTATGATGAAGGGAAGCAAGGCACAGGCTAGTTTGCCAATAATCCAAATTAGCATTGTGAGTCCACTTAATTAGCAGAGTCAGAAGAGCCCAGAGCCTTTGTGAAGTTTTCCATGGCTCGTGCCAGTGGCTGCAGGGATCTACCAGGGTTTGGGATGCCTGTGGCCAGCTGGCAGTGAGGTGGGAGCAGAATGGAGACACCTCCACAGCTTCCTTGCCCTCACTCCTCAGCTGGACACACACCTCACTTTCCTGGGATTGACTAACAATTTATTAACCAGTTACCTTCAGCAGTTCTAGCCTACAATCAGGGGAAGGAAGGCAAGATAGATAGAGGCATATATCCTTTATATAAGTGGGAAATCATATGCCCCTCTCAGGATTCATTTTGCTATATTAGCTCTTCTAGGCCCCTCCTAAAAAAGATCCTCATTCTCCTACTCAGCAGTGTAGTCCTCCTCTGTACTCGCCCCAGCTGAGTTTCTTTTTTGCCTCTCCACATTGCAGGCCAGAGCTGTACATAGCATTCGAGATGAGATCTCACAGCAGAGGCTTATATAATGCAGTGGCACTTGTATAGCTACACTAGAAATACCTTGCCTCACATAGCTTGATGTTTTTATCATATACTAGCTGATTAAAGCATGATTAAAACCCTCCAACTCTTCAGTCACTAATGAGCATCCACTTTAGAGCAGAGGGTTGTTTTTTATTAGTCCTCAAATAAATGGCTTTTCACACAAACTGTTTTAAGTTGATTTTCTGTTGCAGTTCTCAAGGTCATTCAGCTGATCCTGTAAGATACCTTAATGCTCTTGGGTATTGATACCCTCCATCTCTGATGGCATGGTAAACCCAGGAATATGGATGTGCAGCAATTCCCTCTGGGAGAAGGAGCTGCCCCAGCAGAGGCAGGTGTGCAACACTCAGAGCTGCAATGCCAGCAAACACCTGCCAAAAACAACACCCATAAAAACCTCCTGGTGTATATGGATGGGCCCAGGAATTGGAAATAAGCCTCGCTGTGCACTACCACTTGTTCCCAGCTCCCTAAAATTGGGTAGGAGGGATAGGAAGGGAGCAGTACTAAAAGACTGGTTAGCAGAGTGGAAAGATGGATTATCACCACTAACCTACCATTTGTCAATCCAGAACTGTGCTGAAGACTGTAATTTTCTAGTCAATGCTTTATAAGCAAGGTCAGAGGGAACAAATACTTCAATAAAAAAAATCAAGACATCAGCAGAAGAACCCAGTCATGATCCTCAGAATCCAAAAAAGAAGAGGTTGTGTTTGCAATTAATGGGCCCAGAATAATGTGCTTCATGTCCATCAATGGAAATGACATTTACAGTACTTAAACACCAAGACTTGAGATGACAAACAGGAAATCACGGAATAAAGGGCACCAACTGAATACATGAAGAAACTGTGCTCTACAGAGCAAAATAAATAAATAAATCTCACTTCTGCTACCAGGGACCCACTGCAGCATTGCCTGGATGCTTGGAGCTGTGCAGCAAATGCCAAGCTGTGAGCTGCAGCCAGGGAACACATAATTAATGTGATTAGGAGCACACAGAGCTAGCATGCTCTGCTGACTGAAAAGCCCAGTAGCATAATTACTGTTTTCTGTACTAGCTCTATGTCTGAACAAATCTCAAAGCCTGGTTAGTTTTAGACTGCTGTGTAAACGTCAATAAAAATCCCAGAAGTGCCAGCTCATCAGCATTCTCAGGCACAGAAATGGTGAAAATATCACTGCATTTCCATGCTGTTAACATCAGGCAAAGAAGTCTCCATTCTTCAGTCTAACCTTAGAGTTTGTAATAAGGTAACATCTCCCCCAAGTGAATGCTTATTATGAAAGCTAATTAATTGCTTTCCAGTAATGAGAAGTCTTTGGTGTTCAAAGAAAGCAAAATTCACTACACAGGAATTAAACAGTGTTTATTGAAACAAAGCTCCCCCCATTTAAAGACCTCTTTCTGATTAACATCGTTACAAATAAAACCAAAGAAACTGAACATACAAACATACAAAACATGTATAGGCAGAAATTGTGAGCCAAAAAAATCAGTCAGAAATCCATAGTATTAATTGAAGAGAAAACTAAAGCAATGCTTTGTAGTTGCCTGGATTTCCCTGGGGGATGGAGAGTCAATGCTTATCTGCCTTCCTCAGAAGAGACAATTTTGATTAATATCAGACCCATCTGACTCAGTCTATTAAACCCTGAAGGAAGGATATTCTTCAGATATAAGAGATATGTCTTTGATTAATAATTCTACCATATTGCCATTCCAAGCATTAACAACTGCATGGCACCTGTGGAAAGGGAAAGCCTTCGAATTCTATGGAAGGGGACTAACTTGTACTAATAGACCTGTTCTCTTTTGTCCATGTCTGAAAGCTGCATGACACTGTTCCTCCTACCCTCTGCTGAACAAGTCAAAGTGTCAAGGTTGTCACTACTTCCTTGCAAAGGAGACAAAATGGTTACATAATTCAGCTTTACATATAGGAAGAGAGCAAAGTTACTTCAGACATTCTGAGTGGTTTGTCTAAAGACCTTGGCAATCTGTCTAGAGATTCCTCTTCAGTGCTGTCAGAGTTTAACAGACCACAAACAGGCTACAAAATCGTGGCCATCAGAGTGCACTCTTACCTAGCAGGGCACATCTCCAGAGAAATGCATCAAATCACTCAGCCCACTACTCTGGGCTGGCATGCACGGTGTAACTAATGCAGAATTGTCACACACGGGGTGGGGAAAAAGTCAATGTAACCTTATCTATTGAGTTTTTCCTGGAAGTTCTAGGCTCAACCAGCCAGCACTGGCCTCCTCACCCCAGCTGAGCATTTCTCCTGATGTTGGCAATCAACCTCTTGCTGTATTCTCTGTAGTTCACGGGTTTGACGTCCATTGCTGTGGCCTTAATACGAGATTCGTCCTGCAAAAAGAGAAATCTTAGTATGTAAAAGAACATGAAGCACTCCAGGCATTTGGTTCTAACCTCTTTCTGCCCCAGTAACTTACTGCTCCTGGTATCTGGGTTAGCTGGGAGTGCCAACACCACTCCCAGAGCTGATATGTTGTTTTCATGTGAAACCAGCCACTCTTGATGAGCCTGAGGGAGAGCAGCGAGGATCCCTCCCTTCAGTGCTCAAGATTGACAGAATTTGTGTGATCTCTGGAATCTTCTGTTCTCTGTGAGCAAGGGAAACCTCTCCCCACAAACATAAGAGGAGGAAGTCACCTCCTATGGAGACAAGTCGAACTACAAAAGCCACAAGTTACATTATTTGCCTTTTGGGCAACACTTACATTGTAAGTCTCCAGTTTCACTCGGATCCTGAACTCGAAGGTGTTGAAGTTTGCATTTTGGAACACTTCTTCAAAAGCCTGCTCGTTCTGAGGGAAGGACAAAGACAGGGATCAGCTGCAGACACTCCAGGCTCCCAGTAGTGCCATGAACTTTGAGAACAGCTCAGCTTTTGGGGAGGTTGGCAAAACACTGGGACTACCTGGCCCACACAGGCAGAGCTGAGCCTTCCATCATCACATTTTAGATGCCAACCCATAACTCAAAACTCTTTTAAGATAAAAAGGTGACAACTTTTTAGCTGCCTAAACAAAGGAACATACAATTGCACTGAATCTGCAACCAGGTATAAGGAACACAAATACTACAAATCTCCAGGAGCTGCCAAACTGGCTAATTCTGAGGTTGTGCTGTGATCACAAACACTGACAGAGTTAACTATTTCCCTATTAATTGCCTTATTAGGCATTCTGGTTTTCTGCTTATCCATCAAAGCTGCACGTATCGTTCACATCCTGACACGGGCCTATTTAAGAGAATGTTCTATAAAAAACGTGGATCCATGTTTTGAACGTGCTTTAATAACCATGAGAAGACTGTGTCATATTTATAACATAAGCTGCTTCTAATTACCATATGAACACTAAACATCATCATCATCATTTATAACAGACAATTTGTCAAAACAGTAGAAAAGGAGCAGGCAAGTCGTGGAGACTGTGAAAAAAAAAAAAAGTTTATTTTTGTAAAAATATGAGTCGTAAAAACCTCTGCTGACATTCCAAAAAAATCCTGCAGCCCCCTGATGATACTGACAAGTAATTATTAATGCATTTATCTACCAGATGCACTTGACTTGATCAGTCACTCCAGCAGCAGACAGAGCATCTGATCTGGAATTGAACCCACCCCAGCTCCACTCACATTCCAAGTGTTACATCTGCTGTTTTTCACTGTGTGCAGCACTATTTTACACTACACAGTGATTCTCCTAGGGTTTAGAAAAGCACAACAAATGGAGGTGAACAGGAGCAGCTAGGTTCACATATTACAGAATTTAGGCATATCCCTCCTGAATATTAAAACCCCTTCCTTTGGCCATTTTATGGATTAGAGGATAAAACAACTCGCTTAATAAAGCATTTAGCTCCTCTTTGCAGCTCTGTCACAAACTGTGCTAGCCATTAGTGAGTTGAAAATGCCCTCAGCATAGCAGTCACTGCTACCCCACATCACCTCCTTTGGTATCTAACAAGCACAGGCAAGAAGCAGATGAAAAACCTTGCCCATGTATCTCTGCTTAGTGTGGTCACGGGCTGTACATGAACTCCACCCATACTGTGAGCAGTGAAAAGACTCCCACCAACTTCACAAGACACTGCATCAGGTCTATCAGAGAAAAACCACTAAGAAAAGCTTACTGCAAATGCATCGAGTACCATTTTTAAAGGCTCATAAAAGTGTCAAATCAAAACCAATTTCTCCTGGAACACAAAGCATTCCCGCTCAAGGGCTCACTCCATATTATGTTCCATTTTCTATCCTCAGCCATTTCCATTAGGCAGCTCTTCAAAAGACATTACATGTTTGTACTGGTACATAGGATCTGCTGTCTCTCCTTCCCCACCCAATTCTCTTCAGCATTAAAAGCGACTAAGAAATTTTGTTTAAACTCTAGCAGAGATTAAGCACGGCTGAAGTAAGAAAATATTGACAAGTTAAGAATGTCTGAAAATGGAAATGCAAAAGTGCAAGCACATCTAATTAGAATCCCCTCAGCAAACCATGTTCCTACAGAACAGAGGTGTCCAGCCTTCCTAATGCCACAAAAACTCAGCATCCCAGAACCACAAGCTTTGTACCCTTCACCTCTGACAGCCAGAGTGCAGAAAATTTCCAAAAATCATTCCATATTGCAGGAAAAATAGCCCTGCTTTGCAGAAACAGTGGTCTACAACAGTGTCTCAAGACAACAGCCTCAACAATTCCTCCTGCTTTATTCTCCTCCCACAGCCAAGCAATGGGTTAAGCAACAACTGGGATATCTGTGGAGTCCTGGAATCAACCAGCCTTAGCCTGGGAGCACAGCAAGGCTCATATGCAATTCAAGAACTTATCATGCATTCCACATCATCATTTAAAAACAAAACAAAGCCACACAGTTTTTTATACAGCACGCAAGTAAAAAGAAAAAAAAAAATCAGGAAAAGATTATTTTGGTTGGAAGACAGAAAAATGCAGCAGAAAAGCACAGAGTGACAAAGGGAAGATAATAGTGTCTGTTAGTGCCTAATGACTTACAACCTTAAAAACTGTTCTAATCTGTCACAGAAAGACCACTTCAGCATCTCTGCCAATGACCCACTTTACAAATCATGGTTTTCCTGAGACCCACGAAGTTCTGATGATATTTGGTGGGGAAAAAAAAAAGAGCCTTCAGAAGTGGGCTCACACCCATTAGTTCAAAAAGCTTCCTGCCTACTTACAAAGATACATACAAAGTGTTCTGGAACTTTTTGGTTTTGTAAACAAATTTTTGGAACACATTAGAGATAATGTTGTCAGCACTCATTGCTAAAATAGGGGTTTTTTTGCAGATTCTTCCAGTCTAGGTACAATGATAAACACGTGTTAAAGCTGTCAGCCCCCCAAAGGTTGTGGCACAACCCTGGAGTGCTCAGCTGCCTCTCCAGGTCCAGGTGATGAGGACAGGCTGATCTCCAGCTTTCAGCAGCCAAAAGAGCTCAGAGGTAGACAGACTGACTGTGGGAGCAAACTAAGGGGGAAACCAGGCAAATCTCTGTTCTTCAGGCAGATGGCCTGTGGAAAATAATCCCGAGGAGAGTAAACAAGTCCCTGCCAAGAACTTCGGGAGAGGGAGAAGCAATGATTTGTGAAGTTGTAAAAGGTACTGAAGGCCAACATCTGGAGGACAACCTTGGGCTGGGCTGGGCTGGCCTATCACCCAGAGAAAGGGCAAATTTGTCACCCTTGACAAATGAAACAGAGTATCCCTTTCTTTCATATGGCATTTTTTAATGTGTTTTAATAATGCTGTTAATTCCCACGGCAAGTACATGAACATATCCCACTGCCTTTGCCACATTTGCTGTACATTCACACACAAATATCAGACCATGCTCTCTGGTGGATCAGCACTGGTGTTCCACACTAACCTTACATCTTTTCCAGAGCTGCCTTCAAAACATTACAAGACTATTTCCTTACCAGAAGGATCAAAAAAACCCCAAGAAATCTGGGGGCAGCCCAACAGAAGATGTGTGAAACATAGTTCAGCTTCAAGACAAATGTAAAAATACAATAAGCTAATTGACTGACCTTTTCCTTCAGTTCTCCCAGGAAAGCTGCATTTTGCCCAAGAATTAATTCTGCTGTATCTTGAAAACAAGTCAACCACTGATATTCCAGACAGTCTGCAATGGTCACCTAGAATACAACAATAAAACCCAAAAGGTTATCTCATCCAGTTGCCTTTTCCTCCAGAAAGACAGAAGACAACACAAAAGAAAAAAATATCTCAGAGCTATAGAGAGTTTTAAATTTCCAGTAACTCTCAGAGCCTGACCTGTATGTCCTTTCAATCACTGAGGGTGGCAAGCAGTGACTTCCTACCTTTTTTAAGCTCCACAGAATGTCCATAACTTAACACAAGTTACTATTGGCAGTAGATTGAACCACAGGGAAAGGCCAACAAGATCATAGCAGGACAGCACTGATGGATGCTCAGTTGTGTCCTGCTGCCACTGAGGAGCTGGGAGCAAGAACAGGTACCCCAGAAGAACAACCACCAAGGGGGAACAGCAGCAAGTCTGCAAACTGAATTTACTTTGTAAATACCTGAATACTTGAGCATAAATTCATGTAACACTATGTTATGTTACAAGGAAACTATCAAAACATTCAAGGCCAAGTTAAAAGATCGATTTCTAGCCTCGCATTTCCTGGCTGCTTTGACAATTAGGAGTGAGGAAATGGGAGACACTGCTCTGAAGGCCTTGAATGTACCCTCAGCAACCCCTTCATATTCTACAAGAATGACTCTGCTATGTAAAGCAGTTCATGTGTTCCTAGAAGTTATCTGACAGAAATTATTCAGAAGCATTTTGTGTTTTAGTGAGGCTGCAGGGATAGTTCCCTTCTCTCTGCATGCCCACCTGGCAGAGCATTTCTAAGAAGCAGATACGACTCTAATTTATAATGTAAAACAGAGGAAGGTTCAATGCCTATGGTGTAAGTGGGCATCACAATAATAATCCCCAGACAACTTTCTGAAGCCGGCTCCATTAAAGCATGAGGCATAACAATACCTACCAAAAAAACTCTACTAAATATAGGTAGCAGCTGTAAAAGTGCAATTACTGCTCTCCAGAAATGCCATTTTACTTCAGTTTATCTTCACTACTGAAGAGGCGGAGGCCATCTGTACTCTGCACTGCATAGTACACTTGGAAACCAGAATCAACTGAGCTAGCAGCAACTTTTTGGCAAAGAGAAAAGCTTTTAATTGGAGCACTAGGAAAACAAACTGCTAATCAGCTCAATGAAACATCCCTCACTCAGGTAGAGCAGACAAACCAGCTAAATACCCTCTAAATCACAGGCAGCACAGGCAGACAAACAGCACCGTTCCCTCAAAAGATTCTCCGTTTGGATTGTGCTGGCAACGTGGCAGGGAACGCCCTGAAATCTGATCCGGGTACTCACCAGGAGCATCAGGCGGTACTTGAAGTTGGGGAATTCTCGGTCACACTTCTCGCAGCGGTAAAGTCCGTTTTGCTGGTCTATCACTTTCTTGTTGCAATCCTGAGAGGGACATGCCTGGTACATGGAGTTCTCTTTGCGCAGATGTACAATTGTGCCCACACAGCTAAAATAATCTGCCTGCGAGAGTGAGTGTGCAACATTAGCCTCCAAATACTCAGTGTTTTCCCATTTCTGAATTAACTACAAAAGCAAGGCACCCATACTTGGATATTTAGGATTAGAAAGCTTAACAGCTATGGATTACTGGGAAACTGTAAATCAACCCCTCTGTTGCAATAATTTTCAGGCTTCCATTATGTTAATAAAGCCCCTACAGCAAGATTATTTTGTGTTTCCATTGCAGGAAAGTCCAATTGCTAGGTCTTCTTTAGATAAAGCATATTTGATTCTCCATTGTGTCTGTTCAAATCTGCACTTTTTCACAGGATTAAGATTCTGCACTTTCCTACGCTTCTTTCAGGAACCAATACAAAAAACAGAAAGCCTATTGTGTAGTGTTACAGATAAGCATTTGATTAAACTATAGCCTACAGAACAAAATACCCACTCACCACACTAAAATAATCATCATAATGGTTTAAGACCACGGTCAAGTCTTTCAGCAGAAAAATAGAGGTTGCTTAAGAAGCATGGGCGAAAATTGTCACAGAAAATAGCTGAATTACAGGTAAAGTGAAAGTGTTCAAGGCCAGGCTGGATGGGACCCTGAGCAACCTGATCTAAGGGGTGGCATCCCTGCCCATGGTAACGGGGTTGGAAAGAGAGGATCTTTAAGGTCCCTTCCAACCCAAACCATTCTATGATTTCAAAGGTTTTTTTTCCATGGATAAAAGCTCTTGTATATCCAAAAAAGCTTGTTTTTAAGTTTGAAACAACCAAAAAAAAACCTAAAAATAAAAAGCAGTATAAGCCTAGAGAGGTTTCTGGAATGAAAAGCCAAAGACCTGGGGTTTATTACCAGCTTTTCTATTGACCAAGTGTGCACCCTTAAAAACCACTTCCTCCTAATGTACCTGTTTCTCCTGGAACACTTTGTGCTGGCTTACTTGAAAATCTTTGGGGTAAAAACATCACCCCCCTTCATTTACAAAAGGGTTAGAATTCTGTTGCAAACAAAGTATCGTGTTGCAACATCCACAACAAGCTTGGATTTATTTGAAAAACAATAATATTAATTAATAGCATAAATTCCAAGACAGTAAACACATACTGCTCAACTACTTCAATAAGCAGAATACCTGCATAAAGCCTTGCTTTTTATTTTCTCCCCAATACACAAAGCTTGTGCTGAGTGGCCATGCTTTACCTTATCTCCTTGTCCCAAGTTCTCCTCTTTGACTTCAAACAAAGTTTTCCAATTGGTATTTGCTCCAGCTGCTGGCCCACCCCTCACATCAGAGATGGAGACACATTCCAGGAGCTGCCCCTCGGAGTCAAACCTGCAACCACAGAGATGCACTTCTATTTTTGGAGAGCAGACCATACAGAGTTATCAAAAGCTTACGTTTATTTTCATGTGCTCGATACATGAGGGATTTTTTATCAATGATTGCAAAGGAAACAATTACAGTAATATGTGTATATTGCAAACAAAAATAGCGTTTCAGAATAAGTTAATAGTCTGACTTAATTAGCACAGTATTTTATAAACCCACAAAAGGAGGACAGCTTTGTTCTATATAACTGCAATTTGTTTGCCAGCTAGTGGTCAAACCACGCACTGCACACTTCTTAGAGGCAGGCAGATAACAAGATTTAAGGGCATCAAGATATTTCCATAATTAAAATTAAATTACATGGTACCATTATCTTCGCAGCAGCTTCGAAAAAAGAAGCAAATAGCATTGAAAAGATTATGCTTCCTCTGTTAAAATAAGAAAGAACAGCTCTTCAGCAAAAGGTTGCACTGCTATCCCATCGTGATGGGCTTTGTGATTTCACAAACACACCAACGAGGCTCAAAAATTGAGCTTAATTAGAGTGTGACAGTAATAGCTCAGACCCACAATCAGTTTTATCTTCAACAAGCCTCTGAAGTATGGGAGAGCCACAGCTCAATGACAAATGGAGGATGCCATTTATTGCATCCACATTTGGGTGATGTAACTGGAATCTGAAGACTCAGGATTCGCAAGTCTGATGCTGTTGGCACTTAACCCTCTTCACACACACACACACCACATCTCACCACATTCATAGTTACAGCAGACAATTTAACAACTACTTACAGGAGAAGCAACAACAAAATCACTTTGTTTTCCTGACAATAAAAGAGTTATTTTGCTATCTGAAAAATATCTGGCAAGAACTAGGCACTGAGAGATGTCAAATAGTCCCTCCACACTAACTGAGTGCGTATCAGATTCCACACAATAGAAAAGCCTGTGGAAAAAAATACTGTTCTCTCAGATCATGCCTCAGAAAGTGGAGCTGGTCAAGCCTGATTTCATGCTGCCTTCCAAGGCTTTGGGTCAGCATGCACTGCCCCGATTTCAATTTTTCAAGGTCTGTCATGGAATTAAAAGTTTTTTGAATTGAACAACTTAAGAAGGACAGCCTTCCAGGCTCTAGGGCTTGCAAGCCAGAGAAGTTTCTACAACCCTGGGAGCCATACCCTCTGCCACCTTCCCTCAGTGCTATACACACTGTTCAAGTACAGAGAAACAAAATAAAAACAAATACTCTGCAGGAGGTTGAAACGAAGCAACATAAACACACTCATACCATCCTCGGAGTTTAAAAGCCTCTGGGCTATCAGGGTTGATGACAACTGTGCTGGAGGACAGGACAGACAGGCTTCTGCCACCAAAGTCAGAGACACGGGCTCCTTTGATGGCAATCACGGGTTGTCTGGAACCATCAAATTGTTCAGCCTGCATGTGTGAAAAACCAGAGAGCAGCAGCAGCAGGTTACAGGAAAGGTACTGAACTTGTGGTCATAATTCACAGGTCGTGACAAGAGACCAAACCTGAATCGAACTGCCCCACTGTACCTAAAAAATAAGGTTTTGAATGGTGTCATTAGGAGTTTAAGCAAGGGTAGGTGACAATTTTCTGTGCAATCCTAACACCTCGTTTCCTGGGGAACCACAGAATCCTTAAGTCACACCACTGGTTTGGTAGAAAGGATTGGTCCCCTCTGTTTGCAGTTTCACACCAGGATTTTAGGAAGGGAGATGGGTTATGGGAATGGAAACAAAATTAATTGTTCATATCAGACTCCTCAGGAGATGAAACAACTCACTCAGCTGCACTGAGCCAATCATGTCCATCTTACTACCACTTACAGAGAAGTGCAGCTATGCTGACCAAACATTTTTACCCAACTTTCCATCTTCTGTTTTTTATCTCATAAAGCTGCTCTAATGCTGTTCAACTGCCATCAGCTGAGCAGTCTGACACTAACAAAGAACTTCATGGCATGAGAGAGGGTTTGAAAGGTATAGATTTTATGGACCCCACACCACTCAGCAAGCGAGGGGAGGATCATGTGCTTAAAGATAACAAACAAGCTGGAGTTGCAGCAGTACTCACTGTACCCATGAGATGCAAAAAGAACAGAAAACATATCCCAGCAGTCATGGCAATGACTGTTGTAAAGGACATACAGATTCTAACCCTAACTGTGCCAGCTGCAAGCCATACATCACTCCCCCTCAAGGCTTATTGATGTCTCTATTCTACAAGGAAGCAAACAAGATTTAACTTTGCAAAATGCAGACCCTGATCTCTGTTGGAAGAGTGATGCCAGGAGTTGTATACCAGTAGTCCCTCCTGTTATAACCTAGTTCAATCTTAAGGCTTTGTGATACTGAACTTTAGTTTACTTCATTTGTATCAGCAGATGGTTAATGGTGTTTAGGTACCTACAGTATCAGTGCACTTGATCATTTAGCCATAAAGCATCACTGTCAAGCTGGCAGGATCACTCCCATTTTATAGACTGGCACATAAATCCCTAAGTATCTGTAACAACAGTGGAAAACAAAGTAGCCTGTTAAAAAGATAAGGAAGCAGTTTACTCCAACTGTTCAAACTTTGACTTCCAAGGCTCTGATGCTTTAAACTCCCAGTCTGAGACAGAGCCTCTCAACCTGCTCACTAGCCAGCAATTCATGCAGGGTAACATGTATCCCACCCTACAAATAAGATTAATCTCATTTGAGACAGCCATAGCCACCAGGCTTTTCCATAATCAAACTGCAGCTCATACCCTTTCCTAAACCAGGAGCCCTTTACCTTCAGTATTTTGGCTTGAGACATAATGTCTGCAGTTGTTCAGAACACATTAGTCAGATCATGTCAGCAGTTTGTCAGAGAAAGGTTAAGAACATCACACCTGAATGCAACCAGACAGTCTTTCACCTCCTCTCGGCCCCTGATCCTTAAACACCCAGGACTGTGTCAGTGCTGTGCCCATCTCAGGTGACAACAACACTTCCTCACCCTACACCAAGGGAGCTTTGCTTAAAACAGGTAAGAGAGCACATACCTCACTTCCCCACAGCGTAGCTGTCACCAGCTTCCCTGATGTATCCATCAGATGCACGTTCCTCTTTGAAACCTCCCTATTGTTAGCTTTCACTGTGATTTTAGTGACATCTTCGTAGCTCTTGCAAATTCCAATTACATCTGAGAAACAGTTACAATTTAGAGTTACTCAAGGGTCACAGTTGGGGAATACAAGATCACAAGAGAAGAATTCAAACCTACTGTCAGATTTTTACCTTGTATCCTAGCTCCCTATTGAAATGAAATCTGATATGGAAATTAAGTGTATTATGGTAGGAATGTTCCACTACAGAACTCTTCAGTGCTTTAATTTTGTTGACGCAGTCATTAAGATATTCATGAATGCAAGCCTCACCACATTAGAGAGATCAAGGCATTGTACTATCTTTTCCCATCACATTCTGTCAAAGGACTTCAGTCCTGATCATGTAACACACACTTGCTGTTAAAGCACAAACAAGAGCCTTCAAAGTGATTGTAACACAATGAAACAACTGGCTCGTGCCTCCACATAACCCTGCAAAATCATAAGTTGCAACTTTAACAAGCCTGCATGTTCAGGTGGTTTTGCACTCCCTAAAAATACACCACTTTAAGTATTATCCATCTACCTTTAAAATCCCCAGCTGAATGTCTCTGAATCACAGGCATCTTGTGCCTCTGAAACCTGAGAACCCTCGCCCCCACCCAAGCCTCTGATTTTTCCGGAGTACTCTGCCCAACGAATTACAGAAAAACAAACCTCCAATACTTCACAAAGCAAGCCAAAACAGTCATGCAGCTTGGACTTGGATGCAATGAATTATGCCAAAATCACTACAGAGATAATTAGATAGTGAAAGAAAGCAAGACCACAGAAGGTATGAAATGCACACGTGCTGAGCAAGGGCATTTTTCTCTCAGCCTTTTCCTGTGGAAAACAGTATCACAGTACAATAAACAACTATCACCTACTGTCTTTAGTTTGAAGCACAAGTTGGAATAATTGTTATATATTGTTAGAAAAAAGGGCAAAAAATCTTAACAGGAAAATCGCCTGAGGCATTTTTAATGGCAACCACCACTGGATGACTTCAATTAAGAGATCACAACAGTTGAAGCATCCTATGCTCACTACCTGCCCAGTATTCAGGACACAAAAATAAAACTTCAAAGCTTCAGAATTAGCCATTTTTCTACTTAGACTGACCAACAATCGAGTCTTTGGGCGTGTTCTCCAAGTCAGAGATGGATACAAAATCAAACTGAACAGATGGAAGATGCTGGGCATCATCACAGGGCACAACTGAAGTCTCATTAGTGAATGTAATCTCATAGTCATTCTTAACAGCTGTATATTGCTTGTTAGCAGTCTTCAAATTGCCTTTGGTAAAATAATATACCTACAGGAGAAAGCAATGAAACAGGGGATATTATCAGTAGTCAGGGAGAATGGATTGTGTTCACCTTTAAAAATCCTTGCTAGGCTCAAGTTCCTCTTTTGCAGCTCCTGTCACTCTAAGAAAACACAAAGCTACCATACCTTGTTCAATTCAATGAGTGGAAAGAACTTGTCTGCTTGATCGTTGAATGCAGTAGCTCTAATCTCACCCTGCAGGAAAATAGGGGAGCTGGTCAGAACTGAAATTTGGCATGGAAAAAGATTAAAAAAAAAAAAAAACTCTTTGCAATGTTAAGTGGCAGCAGTTCTGCAGAGACAGTGGGGTCTGCCAGGGTAGCTCCAAGCATGTGAGAAACAAACAACGTTCTCTTCACATCTGTAGTTAGAGGTAAAATGACATATTCTACACCTGACAATCAAACCTCATATTCAAGTCTCATTAGTACATCTACAGCTTCAGAATAAAAGGCATAAGAACTACATCCATCATAGAGACACCTCTGAAAATGCCAGTAAAACTGGCATTGATGAAATAAAATTCAAATAGACCCCGCAGCTCCACCAGTTAGCACACAGTATATTGTGATGGCTCCCACTCAGATATGTCTATAAGTAAGAATTAATAACAATTATACCCTCACTAGATATAAACACTGTTTTTTTTTTTTTTAATGAATACAGACACTATGCAGAGAAAACAAATGCCTGGTGACAACGTGTTACAGTATTAACCTCACATTTTACACTCAATATAATCTAGCAGAATCTTGTTTGTTTTCACGACAGAAGGCTGTAATTTGATAAGAGGTTTGACAAACTGCAAGTTTAGTTAGATTAACCAGATACCATTCCCCAAACAAACCACAGAGGAAATTTCTCAGTGTTACAATAATTTGTACTCCAATTTCCTCATGAAAATTGAAAGCTTGTAACTTGGAGGTAATGCTCCTCTCACTCCCTGTTTTGTAAGGTGTAGCTCAGCCAGGAGGAGACGTCACTCTCCATCTACAGGAAACCACCACAACCCTCAGTATTAGGTTGTCAGTTTGCATAAACAACTCTATTTTGAAGCTGCAAAAATCCAGTCACACACTATAGACTTTGATGAAAAATAATCAGCAATGCTGCACATTTAAGACTTCATTCTGGATAAAAACTGGTGCGTTGATGTGCAATTTAATGAATGCAGGGATACAAGTTTCAGTTGTAATAAAAAAAAATCATTTCCGAAAAATGCACTTTATTTCCTCTATTCTGTCTTTATGAAGGGTTCATCAGCATCTGGCATACATTATCTTTGCCTCAACACATGACACTTACACTTTCATCAACCAGCTCTATGGAAAAGAGCTTTCCTTCACCACGGGAATTGCTCCACGTGCGGATCTGGCCTTTTTGGGTGACACGAGCACAAATGGTCCACCTGAAATCATGCAAGAAATCACTGTTCTGCATCTCTTTTCATCTTTTTAAAGAAGAGATTGACTCGACAAACCTTTGGAACTGGAATGTGGCTATTTAAAAGCCAGAATCTTCCCACTGCACCTCGGCAACTCTTTCCACTGCTTTCTGTTTTAATGGCCTAGACCATTAAAGGCAGAAAGTTGTAGAGAAGGCAACAAAGCAGCCATAAAGCATCCAGTATGATAATAATAGTGAACAATCCTTCTGCACAGAAGCAGGCCTCAAATCTTTTACTCTTGTAGGGTACATTTCTCACACAGCAGTTTGCCTGCTCTGAAAAGCCACGCCAGAACTCAAGAGCTCAATTATAGGATTCGCATTTAACTTGGGTAATCAAATCAGTTTGCATAACTTAGAAATGTCATTCACTAAATAATTACATCCTCATGCTTTTCAACAGCTCAGTAGCCGAAGTGAATAGCTTACTGAGCTGTTTTGTCATTAAGTTACCAAAAAGAAGGTTGCTTTAGGAAAAAAAAAACCCAGACAAATCAATCGATTTTCAACTAAAATATTAAAAACCTATCAAGCTCAGCAGGGCAGCTGCACCAAGACAATGGCAAGGCAAATCTCAGATTGTTAAGAGTGTTGATGCAATTTAGAAAGATAAAAAAAAAGAAAGGAAGAAAGGAAGAAAGGAAGAAAGGAAGAAAGGAAGAAAGGAAGAAAGGAAGAAAGGAAGAAAGGAAGAAAGGAAGAAAGGAAGAAAGGAAGAAAGGAAGAAACCCCAAAAAACCAAAACAAAGCCCACCAGTGTTTCCAAGGAAAGTTTTTTGCTTGTTTCTCTGGTTGCTTTTGTGGTTATTGTTGGGTTGGTGTGTTTGAATGTAACCAATAAAGTCCAAAGAACTCAATGAATGATTTGACAGAGACTTACAAACAGAAAAGCAAAACAAAGCCATTGTTTCTTCATGCCTGTGACATGAATAAGGCCTGGCAAACCACAAGAACTCACTTGGACTGGTACGGATTCAAGCTGGCAATTGGCACCACTTTGGCATGAGTCCCCTCTTGTGTCTTCAGGGCACTGGGAGCACTGGCTTTTCCAAACTGGTTGGAGGGAGCGTGGTACTTGGGAGCAGCAAAACCTTCCAAAAACCACAACAGAGCAGAGAGGATTTCAGCCTTGCACACAAAAATCAGGTTAAAACCAACTCAGGGTGCAGAACTTTCTCACCATGCCATGGGGAGCCACAGAGAGGGCAAAGTTCCAGGGAACACTGGAGCTCCCTGTGCCATGTGGGCACCACAGAGGGGTTTGGAGCTTGTTGAATCATTTCTGCTCTTGGTCACAAGTGTTTTCTATGCTGCAAAATGCAGCAGAAGAGACACTCTCAGACCTTTAGAGTGCTTGCACTGAAGTGATGTGTCCAGAGTCAAGCACTCGAACACAGTTTAAGTGGCAAACAACTGTTTAGCAGTAAATTCTCTAAAATAACAGAATCACAGGATGGTTTGGGTTGGAAGGGACTCATTCCAACCCCCTGCCAAGGACAGGGACACCTCCCACAAACAATGTTACCCAGAACCCCATCCAACCTGGCCTTGAACACTTCCAGGGATGGGAAATGTTAGATCAAGACACCACTTGGGGGGAACAACGAAGGAAAAATACCCAAAAATATATTTTTTGACATGAAGTGATACTGCTAATTCTAAACTCAATCTTGTCAATGTATATGTACAAAACTCTTGGGATCAGCTTTAAGCAAGGAAGGAGAAGCTTGTTTTCTGCTGTGAGTTTCTAAGCAAATGTCAAAATTTTACTATTTAAAAATCCTTCCTAAACACAGGGGTAAAGAATACAGACAAGTTAAAGCGGCACCAAGAATTAGGATTGACAACTTTTTAGCTCAAAAAAAAAAGAAGTCTACAGGCTGACATTTAAATTGACTGCATCTTTCAGTATCTCACTGAAATCTTGATCAAAAAAACACGTTTCTAGATGTACTATTGAATAATTTCAGTGTACTGCCTAAAATGTTTGGCCTTCATGTCAGCATTGATAACACACACGCTTGTTGGCCAGCTCCAAACCAGCCTAATTTGGTAGCCTAATTTGGGTGTTCACAGAGCACTTTTTCAACAATGCAGTGTAAACTGAATAAAGTTGTTTTTTTAGGTTTTTTTATCCTTTGGGGAAGAAGAGGGAAGTGAGACAATTTTTTTTTTCACCCTTTTAAGTCTAAGTATAGAGTTCTCTTGAGAGAATTCACCTTGCCAAGCTATGGGTTACTCCTCAATAGAGAGTTTCTTGTGCAAAACCATTATAGAAAGGATTTATTTAAATTGAAGTGGTGGTTTCTCACTGCATGAATCACAATTCCTGCCCAGGATGACTCTTACCTGCTCCAGACAAACTGCCATTTTGTTGCTGTGGTTTGCTGGGTGCTGGGTTTCCTGCTGGAGCTGCAGAACGTTGCTGCCCTTGCCCTGGTAATTAAATGGAAAGAGACCATAGAGTAGGGAGCACAGTAATTAAAAATAACCTTTTAGGAAATAAGACTTGCATGAAAAAAAAAAAAAAATTAAAACCACAGAGAACATGCTAAAATCCAGGTGTTTTAAGACACAGGAGAAGCAAGAAATCTGTTGAACATTACCATGGAGGAATTCCAGTCAGATCTCTTTCCTCAAGCAACTGCTTTCTACTTGCAAAGAACTCAGGGCTGACGGTGATTTAAAAGGACAGACCTGAAGTAATCTTGACAACTTTTCAGTGTTTATCAGCTGCTATTGCTCTGACAGGTAGTTTCTGCTCCTACCTAACAGCTGAGATAAAAAACTGTAGAGAATTCTGTCTCCTAACTCAGAAAGGCCCAAAACTCCACTGGGTAAAGTCAAACCTGAAGTTAATACCAGACAAAGAAAACACCTGCTGTATTTTATTTCCGAAATATGAAGATGTTTAATGTGGGGGTGATGGAGTCATCACTGCAGAATTCACCAGGGCCCCTCTTGGCACACAGCAGTAAATTGCTTAGGGAGCAAAGTGATGCCATAGTAAGTACATTGTCCATTTTTTTTAGACTGCAGGACTTTGACTTGCCTTAAATTAATGATAAATTACAAGGGAAAGAGCAGACAGGCATATCTAAAGTAAAAGTCCATTAACAGACTAATTTACCATTCAAAAATTTGAATTCCTTTACAATATAATCTGCCTGTAGATGAGAAAATATCCAACATTTTTGTCCTTTTGGACACAACTAATCTTCAAGGTCTTGGTTTGCAGGGAGACCTAGACCTGAGCAGGCAAAGACCCCTGGAATTTGGGATGTGAGGAGGAAGATGGTCAGAGAAAGTGGGAAAGAAGGTCAGACCAAGCCTGGAGAGCACCACGAGGAACAAAAGCAGAGAATCCCAGGACAGAGGGACAGCACCAAACTACAGGAAAGGAGCAGAAGCAACCCCAAGAGACCCCAGTGTGGTGTTGCCTGATGTGGTACAGTCTACAGAGGCAACCCTGTGGTTCTTTAGAATCCAAGAGCCAGGTCCTTGCACAAACCCCAGGCTGCTCCTCTAAGTTGCCGCAGTAGAGTCACATCGGTGAACTGGTGACAGTCTCCCTGGCAACAGCGTGACGTCAAACAGCAAAAAAGTGTATTTACCGCAGGTTCCACTAGATGGAGGAGCCAGGTCTCCCCCTTGCTCGGTGGCCTCAGGTGCTCAGAGGGTCAGCACTCCACACCCAAATTCATTTTGTGCAAGGGAAGGTGGAAAAAAACCCAACAAGAGGCGTAAAGAGAAAAATATGTCTGGTCAGGGGAGGAATATTCAGGAAGAACAGAATGTGGGTATGAAGCAGTGAGAGGTTTCCTTGCTACTTTTGTTCCAAATATGTTTTTTTCTGTAGGAATTTGTGATTTTTAAAAAAAAAACCCACTGCAAACCAAACCAAAGACCACCACATACATTGGAACACGTGTGCGTTATGAAACACAAATTCACATTTTAATGGCTGCCTACCCACAGCCGAGTGTTTCTCAACAGAGTAAGAATAAATTCACACATCTGTGCATGTGTTCAAATACAGAAGTAGCAGAAATATCTCTCCAATTTTCTCGCTTGGAGAGCCTAGGGACTCCTAAACTGTGATTTTTGGTGGCTGGTGGCCTACAGATCACTTAAAGTGCTCAGAAAACCGAGGAGGCTGCCTGGTTTTCGCTGTTAGTTTTTATTAGCAGGAGGTAAAAAAAACCAGCTGAAATACCTGCTCACATTTCTGCTGCATGTAGTGGGTTAGGCAAACCCAAGACCTTTGCCTGCAGCTGCCCCACAGCCCACTCAAAGGCAATAATTGTCTAACAGGAGCCCTCAGCTTCCAATAATTTGTCACCAAGAGGTTCTGCCACAGGGCTATGACACAAGACCTGTCCCAGAACTGAGCAGCAGGGAAGGGAGAGAAGGGGAAAAAAAATGCACTTTGAAACAACACACACCTAAATCACAACGGTGGGAAGGGCAAGAAAAGGGAGTTCAAGTGAATGTGTAAGTACATAAACATTTCAACATGGAAAGATTAATGACAGAAGTTAAACATAAGTTGCAAGTCATTGTCATAGTGAAAAGGAAGTCCAGCATCAGAGTAATTTGAATGAGATTAACGACAGTAATAACACAACCATCCAGTCTTCAACAGGAACTTAACTGCTCAGTCTTAATTTTCAATACTATTATGAGAGGCTGTCTGAAAAGTTTTTATGATTTGTAATAAGAAGATTGGGTCTCCAGCTTCCTTGTTAGGCAGATTAACCACCTACTGCTCCCATGTAAAGTGGCCAAAAGCCAGCTTCTCACCCCCCTGGGTCCCACTGTGCTATTAAAGTCTGAGAAAGAATATTCCTTAATCCTAGGTCTGACAGTCTGAGATCTGTATTTCAAGGAAAACCAAAAGTAGGGCTAAAAGATACATTTTTAAAATACCAGAACTTTTTTTTAAATGGAAATCACAAAGTACATTTAAGATGCTCATTCTGCATTACCTGACTGTCCCTCAAAAACACCATTTCTTAATATATACAGGAACTTAGAGAATATGCCAACTTGAAATACACACCTCTGCCATTTTATCAAGAGCTTCATGACAAATCTTGCAGCCTGCAGAGCAGCAAGGCTGGGTTAAGCTTACTTAATCTAAACTATTACCATCTCCTGTATCAGAAACCTTATTTAGTATCAAATAAAAGGGTATGAAGTCGTCAGAATAAGATCAGTGTTAAAATGAAATACACATCACATCCTATTTGGCATCTTTTATCTAGTGCAAGCCCACACATATTATGACCACAGACCTGTAACATCTCCAAAAGAGTTTAGATTTGAAACCTTCATCGTGAAGTATTTTTGTAAGTCCAAATGAAGAACACAACTTTGATCGAAGTAATGGTAATTTCACCAGAATTTATAGTTAAAGGTATATTTTCAGCTCAGTTCTGTCAGATACCACGTTCTCAGTGGTTTCTAAGCAACAATATAACTGAAAAACACTATAGTTCACAAGCTCTTGTATCACATAAGCAGGGAAATGGGAGAAAGGCACAAAACAGTCTGCTCAGTAGCTATTCTGAAAGTCTTGGTCTCTACAGCAACTGTGGGATTAAACCATAAAATCTGAGATGTCAACACATTTTTTAAACAGCAATTAGCTAAGTAACTATCAAAGGAACAAAGGATTCTTTAGGCTCATTTAACAAACGCCCCTCTTAATTCCCTTGGAAAAAGTTAATGAAGAAAGATGTCTTTGCCTTTGCAACAGAGTAGATTTTTAACCAGAAGAGCAATGTACCCACCACCACCGTTTGTCCAAAGTATTCTACAGAAAACCCTTGCCACTAATGTGTGGTCCCTTAGTAATAAAAAGATATTAGTTCACTTCTCTCAGGGTAAAAAAAATCTTCAGGAAGAGCTGTTTGCTATTAAATTCCAGCCATTATGTGTTTATACATCACTGACAGAGCTGTTCAAATATTTTCTTTAAGTGCTTATTATTCTCCCTCCCTCTAAAAGATCAGAATTGGAAGAGCAGAACAGACTTTTGAACGTTCTCGGAGGGAAAAATGTTTTAATTTAAAAAACCATTTGCATGAGAACTGCAAGCTCAGCACACAAAAGTGAAGAGCACAGTTATTTATGCAACATAACAGACCCAAATAGATTCATGGAAGGTCAGATTAAGGTCCAGCCAGTGCCTCAATCCTTTTTCAGCTGGACATGGTAGGAATGGGTGCTTAGGGAATTCTGTGCTCGCCTTGTTTTCATACCAGTCTCTCATCTATGTACTTGGAACAATCTAAGTTTTAGTGCTTCCTGCACCTAACATTCATGCAGAGGATGTATTGTTATGTTTAACAGCCTTTAATGGATTTCTCTTTCACATCTAATTGCTTTTTGAACCTGTGCCAATTTTTGGCACCTACCTCCACAAGTTCCACGATTTAACTATGCAGTTTAGGGGTGTGGTGCAAGCCTTTGTTTTACAACCACTGCCTGACAACAGGAGAGCTAAAGAGCATCAAATGAACATAGGAAAGAGAGAGAGAGATTCATCATTCTTTATTCATCCCCTCCACGCCATCTTAGACTTTTACAGATCATTATTCCATCTTCCTCCTCCTGTTTTCTTTCCAGACAGGAGAAATTATAATCTATTTGATTACTCATTATGAGGAGACATAAAATAGCTTCCGCTTACTTACTGGAACTCGAGGTAGAGACCACTCACTACAATAAAAACCTGTCAAGGTTATAAGGTATGGATGCTCCAAATACCATGGAGAGATTGTAGCTTTAGCCACAGAGTATATTAAAATATATGCAGAGTTTATTAAAATACGAACAAACGCCAGTTTGTGTGACACAAAAAGGATTTTCTAGATCTGGATATTGCTGTTCCAGGCATAAAAAACCTGAACACGTCTGACTGCTTTTTTGAAGTGAAAGAGAGAAGCTGAAAGGCTCTCAGAGCTGACAGAAAAGTATTTGCTTACAGATACTCACCTTCATTGTATGGCTGGGGATTGCCAATAGTTCCACCAACCTGATCAGCAGTTTGCAGGACATTTACATCCATCAGGATAACCACTCTCCTACAACACAGAACAGACAGCAAATAAAGGCTTTCACTCCCTCTCCAAGTCCATCTCTGAATATCCTTTGCAGCAGGTGAGAGAATCAAGCATTAGGGGCAGATTCTTTGGATGAAGGATCTGGAAGACAAAAGCTCTCCACTGTCAACTAAGCCCTCTCTTGAGGGACAAGTAAGCTTGAAACAATATCAAGGACAAGTGATGTCAGGCTGAAGAGGCACCAGAAATAGCTTGGGAAACCATTGTGTTTTAAAAGTAGCAAAATCATACCAGATTTTACCAGAGAGAATATATTCCCTGCCTCAAAAGTTGTCTTTTCCCAGAAAAAAACCACTGAATAAAAAGAATACAACCCTCAGCTCATATCCTGCTAGACATACACAGTTTTTCTGTAATAGTTTCACCTGGATCCCTTCTCATTTTGCAGTATCCATCCCCTCAAATTCTCTTCCTATCCTATTTCCTCAAATTTTATTAAAAGACTAGGTTCCACAACACCTAAGTAACAAGATATCTTCACTGTTTCTTTTCCACAGCAGATAATTTTAAGGAAGCTTTGTAAAAGTATTTGGAGTATTCCAGTTGGAGTTGGAGTATTGCAACTGGAAACTTTATATTACTAAATCACTGTACCAGATGCATCTGGTCCCACTAGAGTCACATTCTGCAGTTTATTTCTTCTGTTACTGCTGCTGTGGACTTTCCCTCTTGCACCCTAAAGCCTGAGTATTTTCAAATAACCTCAACCAAAAGCACTTGGCCTCTGCTTAGTCACAAAGGACAGAGCCCCCACTAGTGCAGCTGCCTTTCTGTAGGGCTGTACTTAAAGATTAACACAAATACCTTCCATCTTTCAGGCTGTTGACAATGAATCTGTTAACCTGGCAAATACACCGGGCTGCCAAACGTTCATCTTCCACCAGGGAGTTCAGCTGTGTTGCCAACATGAATGCTGCAGGAGCAGAAGGAAAATATTGAAACAATTCAGAGTGCCAGCTTTCAAAGGGGCTGCCATGGCTGGCCACAGCTTTTCCAGCCAGTCAAGTATTGTACTGGATCTACAACTTGCTCAGTTTGAGACAAAGAAATAGTGCAACTGCTAAGAAGTCACCAAAACTATGCTATGACTGTATTTATTCCCCACACTTCAGAGTGTAGTGATAGCTAGAATGATTGTATATCAAAGAAGAGAGAGAAAGATTAAGCTAAATTAGTTTAAAACCAATGTTACGTGTGTAGTTTTCTGTATTTTCATTACATCCTGCAGCAAGTGAATTGCTTACATTTCAAAAACTTCCAAAAGACAAAGATCTCACCTAAATGACAAAATGCAGCTGCACACTTCAGAGTTTGTGGCCCACTGTACACCACATTCTCCTTCAATATTCATTTCCTCACTTTGCACCCAGTCACTAGACCAGGAACTTTATCACCCCTACCATCTCCACACTTACAAAAAACCTCACTGCAGCTTGCCATACTCACAGGAAAGGGTGTTCACCCCATCACTCATCAGCACTCGGTAACGTGGGGGCCCAGTTCCTGTAGCAATAGCCCGTATATTCTGCAGGGAAAAAAAAAACAAAACACAGGTTGTCAGTTCACGTTTGTCCAGAAACTTTTCGAAAACCGAAAGTGAACATCGAGAGGAAGTGACTCATCTATTCGGCTCTTCTGAACACTAATACCAACGGCACAGCCCAAGCAATGTAAAACAAAACTACCAGAACTAAAAGCAGAGCAGCCTCGCTCTGCAGTGGAAGTTTGGCTGCACTCAGGAGCCCACAGGCAGTCACCGAGGGGCTGCCACAGGAGGGAAGGGACAGTACTCACGATGACTTGCAGCACGGGCTTGCTCACTTCCTCCCCCTGCATCACGGCCTGCAGAAACGAAAGGGACGCTCAGAAAGGTGCCACCACCTCGCTGGGGAACGCCCCGCGACCCTCAGTGACAGAAGCACAGAATCCATGAGGTTGGACCTCCAAGACCGCCGGGTCCAACCTATGGAGGCCTGTACTCAAGGAGTTGAGGGGGAAGAGCCAGGGACGCGGGTGCGGCCGTCACCGCCGGACCAGGACCACCCCCGGGGCCAGGCCCCGCTCCGGGCCTGGTTCTCCCCTCGGGACCGGGCCGGACCCGGTGCTCAGGCCCGTCCTGCACCTCCCGCTCTGAGCAGGACCAGGTCCGGCCCGGCCCAGCCCAGCCGCTCACCGCGATGGCCCCCTCGCTCCGCGCCCCGCTCATGGTGCCGCGGCCGCCAAATCCTCCCGCC
>VZRO01006407.1:0-37400 GCA_013397915.1 Daphoenositta chrysoptera | reverse complement strand
AAAGATGGGACACGGCATTCAGTGCCATGGTGTGACAAACTGGGGATCGCTCACGGGCTGGGCTCCGTGACCTCAGAGCTCTTCTTCAACCCAACTGATCCTGTGATTCTGTGAATATGAAGAAAAGCTTCTTCCCTGTGCTGTGACCACGCACTGGCACAGACTGAGAGTGTGGAGTCTCCCTCGCTGGCGACATTCCACAACCCTCTGGACACAACCCTGTGCCACATGCTCTGGGATCCTCCTGCTTGAGCAGGGAGGTGGGACCAGATGATTCCAGACTGATTCTTGGGTGCTGACCCCGTATTTCACAGCACCGAGGAGGAGGAGGAGGCAGCCCTGGGGCGGTTGTGCCACCAGGCACCCACGGACAAGGATCCAGAGGCTGCGAGCCGGTACCGGGAGCAGGGAAACCGGGAATTCAAGCGGGGCCACTACCAGGCTGCCCTGAGGCTCTACTCCAAGGTAAGTGTGGCATGAGGGGTCCCACAGCACCTCACAGCCAAAGGGATCCCGTGAGGGGATCCCTGAGAGGGGGTCCTGCAACCCCTCATGGTTGAAGGGCTCCTGTGAGGGGCGAGGAGCAGCTCCTGTGAGGGGATCCCCAAAGAGGGGGTCCTGTGAGGGATCCCCTCATGGTTGAAGGGCTCCTGTGAGGGGTGAGGAGCAGCTCCCGTGAGGGGATCCCCAAAGAGGGGCTTCTGCAGGCCCTGCTGAGGGTCCCGTGAGGGATCCCCTGAGCAGCAGCAGTTCTCTGGTCTCTGCAGGCAGCATCCCACGAGCCCCCTGGGAGCCCCGAGGTGTCCGTGTGCTTTGCCAACCGCTCTGCCGCCCTCCTCCACCTGGGGCACTTTGAGGTAAGTGGGCAGCACCCACCCCACAAGGCCCTGGGTGCCCCTGAGGTGTTTGATTGTTAGGACCAGAGACAGCAGATCAGATGTGCTTCCCAAGCTGTGCTTAAAGCATCTGTAACTCAACTTTCTGAAAGGCTCCTGCTTTGCTGCTGTGTCAGGATGCTGTATTTGGGCAGCAGGTTGGTTATGCACATGGAATTTGCTGATTAACACACAGAGTGCTTGCATGGGACTGTCTTGGGTGGAATGAAAGAGCACGAGCTGGGTTTCAAGCCTGCTTAAAAGGCCTTGTCTTTGTTCCTAGGTTTGTTTGGAAGATATTGCCAGGGCTGAAAGCCATGGCTATCCAGACAGGCTGCTGCCCAAGGTCCTGCTGCGGAAAGCTGAGTGTCTGCTGTGCCTGGGGAGGTTGCAGGATGCACAGGATATCCTCGGAGTGCTGGAGAGTAAAATTGCTCTGGATAGGGTCATGACTACACACCTGACACGGCTAAAAAAGTTAAGTCAGCTGAAGGTTAAATTACGTGAGAAAGAGAAGTGTCCAGAGCCTGCACAAGAAGCACATGATGGCATTCAGGGGAAGTCAGAGATCTGGGAAGAGAACAGCAGTATTTCAGGTGCCTCTTCATCTCTGAGCTTGAGTTTTGATGCAGAGAGAGGACGTCACTTGGTGGCCTCCCAGGACATCGTGCCAGGACAGAGCCTGTTGAAAGAGGAGGCCTTTGTGAGTGTGCTGTGCCCTGGGGAGAGCCTTCCTCTGCAGGAGGGTGAGGCAGCGTGGGACACTGGAGCCACCAATGCAGATCTTTACTGCCACCACTGCCTGAGGCAGCTCCTGGCCTCGGTGCCTTGCCAGGGGTGCAGCTATGCCAAGTACTGCAGCCAGGACTGTGCAGACGTGGCATGGCAGCAGTACCACAGGACAGAGTGTTCCCTGGGAGCGCTGCTCCTCACCCTGGGGGTCTTCTGCCATGTGGCCCTGAGGACTGTCCTGCTGGCAGGATTTGCAGAGGTCAGCAGGCTGGTGGGGTGGTCCCACAGAGGGGACAAGGACCTTCAGAATCCTGAGGCAAGATGCAAACCTCTCAGTGGGGCACCAGATGCAGGAGCTGGTACCAGAGGTATCCCTGGTTGTGATAGCAATGGTCAGTACCAGAGTTCTTACCAAGCTCTGTTCCACCTTTTGCCCCACACTGAGCAGCACAGCCCTGAGCACAAGTTCCTCTGCACGCTCAGTGTGGTGGCTTTATGCAAACAGTTGCAAGCAGCTGGCCTGGAGGCTGCTGTGTTGAATCAGGAATCACCTCAGCAGTGCTCCAAACCAAAGACATGTGAAAAAACCTCGGATGAATTGTCCCCAGAGCTGAAGACTGTGGCAGAAGCAATGCTGAGGCACGTGTTGCAGCTGCAGTGTAATGCACAAGCAATCACTGTAATGCAGGAGCTGGGTAAGATAAAAAAAAAATTAAGCCCTACACTGTTGTCACAGAATTACAAAATGGTTGGGGTTGAAAGGGATCTCTGGAGATCAATCAGTCCAAATCCCCTGCCCAGGCAGGACCACCTGGAGCTGGTGACACAGGAACACATCCAGGTGGGTTTGGAATGTCTCCAGACCTCCCTGGGCAGCCTGTTCCAGTGCTCTGCCACCCTCAGTGGAAAGAATTTCTTCCTCATGTTGAGGTGCAACTTCTGGTTTAATTTATGGTTGTTACTCCTCATCCTGGCACCACAGAAAAGAGTCCAGCACATTCTCTGACACCTGTATTTGTATATGTATTGATGAGATCCCTTCTCAGTCTTCTCCAGAATAACCAAGCCCAGCTCCCTCAGTCTCTCCTCATAAGAGAGATGCTCCAGACCCCTCATCATCTCTGTGGCCTCCACTGGACCCTCTCCAGTAACTCCTCTTTCTTGTACTGAGGAGCCCAGGACTGTCCTTTCCTTGCCCATCTTCCTTATATGAAGTGAAGAGATTGAATTATCAGCTGTAAAAAGCTCCCATTGTAAATGGAAATGGCTTGATTAAAATTTAATGGCCTGTCCCGTGCTGGCCTGTTCCCTGGTGCACATGCAGAGTGTGTTTAGCTATTATTTATTGCAGCAATATACCAGGAACCTTTCTGCTGCTGCCTGCGATCGGTCACGGTGCTCATTGCAGAAACTGTGTGGGTTTGTGAGCATTCAATCTCAACCTGCTTGGTTTTCCTCTGTCTTCAGGGCCTGGAGATGGGGCTGTTGTAAATAAGAAGCCTGTGAGGCTGGCAACAGCCTTCTTCCCTGTCCTCAGCCTCCTGAACCACTCGTGCTGCCCCAACACCAGCGTGTCATTCAGTGGGACAGCTGCCACTGTCAGGGCATCACAGCCAATCCCAAGTGGCCAAGAGGTTTTGCATTGCTATGGTAAGCCCTGATTCTGTGTCTGTCTCAAGGCACAGACATCATTCACCTCTCCTCATCATGCTGGTGGCTATTTATGTCATAATTCTCATATAATTCTCATCTAATGTTGCCAGACTCTTTGTTTAGCAGCCTTGATCAACGCAGCATTTCACCTCTTGAGCCCACTGTTAGATTTTCAGTCTCCAGCTATGTCCTCTCCAAAATATACCTAGTCTCCATTGTAACAAAAATCTATTTATTTTGCTATTTAGAACTATACCTGTTGAGAGATCTTTATCTTTGCCATCCTTTGCAGGGCCTCACCAGTGTAGGATGAGGGTTGCTGAGAGACAGCAGCTTCTCAGTCAGTATTTCTTTGAGTGTCGCTGCCGGGCGTGCCTCGAGGAGCTGGAGTCTGGTGTCAAGAGCGTGGTGTCCATCAGAAATTCATTCTGCTGTCCCAAGTGCCAGGCCCAAATGCAGGTAATTCTCCATAGTTATGATTGTGCAACTCACTGGGGTGTGTAAGATTTGGGTCTGGGAAAACCAAGAGTTGAAAACCTCAGTTTGATCCCTGCTCAGAAGCCCCTGTTGAGTCAAGACAGTATCTCACTGTTTCTTCGAAAATCAAATAAGCTGATAACAATTCACAAAAAAATCACTTTGTTTAATGGATAGAACTGAGAAACAATTTAGCATCTCTGTAACACAGACCTAATGCAGATGGAAAGTGAACTTAGAGTTGAACATGAGCAGGAATGATCACAGGGGTGATTTCCACAGGGGGAAGAGGACACACTTTGTTGCTCAAATGAAGCTTGTGCAACCTCAGCCAGCAGAGAGAACTTGTCTGGCCGTTTACAGGACCTTCAGCAGCAAATCAAGAAAGCTTCAGACCTGCTGAGAGTCGGGAAGGCTGGTGAGGCTCAGCTTTGTGCCCTGAGGTCAGGAGCTGAGGAGCTCAGGTCGGGACAGGAACCATGAGATGGCACTGTTGCTCATGCCATTGGGGTCCTGTGACATGTGGCCTGGTGCCCCTGGGGACTTCAGCTTTGGATTCTTTGTACCCCTTGATCTGGGTGTTAATCTAAGTCACATATTGCTCCATAGTAAAGTAATTAAATAAAAGGAAATCAGGGTAACGTTGGAGTCAGACATTCCCAGGTCTTGTTTTCCTGGAGGGAGTTGGGCCAGCCCTGGGGTAAAATAAGCAGAGGTGCAGATGAAGTCAGTGTTGAATCCTAACCAAATCCCAATCAGCTGTGTAACATGCAAAGATGAGATTGGATTGATTTTATTTCATGGATTGTGGAAAACTGGAGACTGGCTACAGGGTGAATTTTGTAACTTTTTTTTTTCTGTAGATCAGGCTATCAAAATGCTCCTGAAGTGTCAGATGGATGCTGGAAACTTCTTATCTCCAGAGCATTTGCTGATGGGAGAGATGGAGGATCATCTGGCACAGGTCTATGCTACTCTTGGTATGGCATTGTCCTCTCATTATCCCATGTTTCCTGAACTTTGAATTTAACATGACTACTGTTTTCTTGGACTGGCCCTTTCATTTTTTCCCAAGTTTTGTCAGCAGGGCTTTCAGAAAGACTAAACCTGTGTTCCCAGCAGCCAGTGAACAATACTATGCTCTCATGTTCTTTTAGATTGTGGTTCTGTGGACAGAGTTCATCACATTTTGATTAATTCTTTCAGATTCTTTGAGTGGCAGTAGCTCTAGGAAATATTTATTCATTTCTGATTGTTTTGTTTTGCTCTGTTTTTCCATCAGGGAAGTGGCAGGAAGCAGCCAAACACCTGAAGAAGAGTATTGAGATTGTGGAAATGCACCATGGGCCATCAAGTGTAGAAACAGGCCATGAACTTTTCAAGCTGGCACAAATCCTCTTCAATGGGTGAGTTTGGTTTCATCCTCTGTCCCTGCCCTGCACCACTCCTGTGTGTGACACAATATCAAGGCAAGGTGGCCCTTGGCACCTTGAGGGTGTTTCACAGGACACAGAGAAATCTGGCACAGGTACTCTCTTTGGAACCTGTTTCTCTGCTTTGTGTCTTTTTCTTCTCCCTGGCTAAGTTTATTCCCTGTCCAATTGTTTTATTCTGTCAACTCATCACCCTTGGTGTTTATACCTCAGTTGTATAATGTTGCTGACAGCTTCTCAAAGGAGGGAGTGAAATCCTCTTGCTTTATTGGCAAGGAAATCCCCTGACTGCTTCTGAAAATCTCCTCATAACAACTCCCTTTAACCAAATTAATTTTAGCAGGAGCTGCAGTGATGAAGTAGTGGGTACCTGTATACTCAAAGATAATGTTTTCAGCTTTTGTCCATCTCCTTACCTTTCCCTGCCCCTCATCCTCCCTTTGCAGCTGAAGCAGACACAATTTTCCTGCTGCTGGAAGGCAGGGGAGGGTGGGATCTGTAACCATGGACAGGTTTAGGTTTTTGTTAGGGAGGGCTTAAAGGTTGTGTAAGTCAAGAAGCTGAATTAAGTATTTTGCATGCTCTGTTCTTATTATCTTCCTATTTCAGATTTGCAGTTTCTGAAGCTCTGAGCACGATTCAAAGAGCAGAGGGGATTTTGTTGGTGCACTTTGGTCCTCAGAGTGCTCAGATCCAGGAACTACAAGAGATGAAGGCCTGTCTGTCAGAGCTTCCCAGAAACATCCTTCAGAGGACTTAATTTCCCTGTCAAAGGAAGCTGCAATGTGATCTTTCATCAAAGCTAAGTGTCATGTGGTAAGGTAGTCATGTAGTACAAGCTGGAAAATCATGTGTAACAGCAACTTGAATGAAGTTTTGAAATGCTCTTTAGTGAGCCTGTTGTAAATAAAATGACCAATTCTAACGTGAGGGGTCTGTGTGTGGTATGGTGGGAACAGAGGCTGTTGTGTAAGTTCTGTGTGTGGGCTGGAAGCAAATGTTTGAGTTGCTTTTGTGTGAGATGTGACTCTCCCCTGTGTGGTACCCTGAGCATTATGAACACAGTCATCCAGAGCACGCTGCCTTCTATTTTTGATGCTGTGAGGCACTTTCCTGCTTGCCAGTGTCAAATGGAAATGGTTGGAAGGGGTGAGGCAACAAGAAGCCTGGGAAGTGCAAACTTTTTATCTATAAAAGGGAGCACTGCAGAACTTGGAGGGCTCCAGCACGGGTCTGTCAGTGATGAGGGATTCAGAATCAACAACTGGTGTAAGGCTGGAAAAGAGGATGGGGAACAATGCAGCATACACCAGATAATGCTTGCTTTCAGCACACAGAACTGCATTCCTCCTCTAGGGAAGCTGGGAGTGAAGGCACGGGATGTAGGCAGACAACCTTTCAAGGGAGAATACTTGGGCTTGCTGAGATTAATAGCAAAAGCTCTTTTATTGCAGCATGAAGGCGTAAGATTTGCAAGTTGTGTCTTTGTGCAGCAGAGCAGGGAGCCAGTATCCCTCCCAATATCACCCTTTCCATTTGGGCCCTACCATTGCAGATTATTGTGCAGGGATCTAAACACCCCTGGGATCCAGGATCTTGCCAATGAAGAGGAGGGTTCCAGTGGTATCATCCCTCAGTACAAGAAGGAAAGGTCTGTCCACGTGATATTCTATGGGGAAGGTCAGACGAGCAGCATTGGCCTCAGGGTTTGGTGTGGATCTTTCCCCATCCTCACTAAGCTCCAGCATTGCCTTGTGTTGCACATGAGATAATCTCAGAGGTTTGGCAGAAATCTTGGAGAAGTCAGGTGATGTGAAAAGTGATTGGAGCCCTGGAGAAAAGAGAGAAAAGTTCCATTAGCTGAAGGCAAGGATTGCAGAAAGGGCAGCAGCATTGCTAATGCTGAGATCCAGGAGGGCAGGGAGCCTGGGGGAACAGGGAGAAGCAGCTTCCATCTGCTTGTTCTGAGCTTCACCCTCAATCTCAGCAGTGTGAGCTTGGTGGAGGGATGTGATAAAAAGCTGACAAGTCCTGGATGAAGGTGATTTGGTTGCTGGTGGAAACTCTACAACCATAACTAACAACCCACCAGCTTCATGTTCTGAGAGCAGGCAGCACCTTGACCACTGCTTTGAGCCCTGCAGCCTGCAAAAGGGGGTGTGATGCACATACTTGTCTCCTTTAGTGTGCTGCCAAGTGCCTCTTCGTAGTTCAGCTTTAGTTTGGGCAGGCTTAGCACAGCGTGGACTGTCTTCAGCTCCTTGTCCACATCGTGGACAAACTCTGAAGTGAGGCTTTCCTCAATCAGAGTCATGTTCTGGGTCACCTTCGTGGGCAGGAAAAACATGGCACTGATCCCCTCTGTCAGAGGCAGCTGGGCAATCTGCAAGGCCAGAAATAAGAGAGAGATAAGAAAGGGTCACATCAATAATAAACTGTTTTACCCATCCTGTACCAGGCCTGAATCTCAGGCTGGAATCTCAACTTTTTCAGTTAACATTTGATCTTTTTCCCTGCTTGCTTTTATCTGACACGATGCTTCCTGACACTTCTGGCTTTTTCCCCAGGCTTCCATCCATCCTTGCTGCACTCTTCCTGCTCTGGCAGTGCTCTCTCACCTATTAAATCCTGCAGCATTGCTTTGGGGAATTCTCACTGGAACACCTTTCAGCTCATGCTATAGGGAAGGATTGGCTCAAAGAGGTAGAGATGGAAAAGTTTTGAGAGCTGTGCCCTGCCCTTCTTGGCCAACTTTAAGTCAAGCAATACAGGCTGGTAGGACCTGGGCATGATTTAAATTTTGGATTACTTGTGACATAGCCAGTGCAGAAGCAGGATATCCTAAGAATCAACACATTGCCTTTCAAAATAGGGATTGCAAAAGCAGCTGATGGGAGGAGCAAGGCTGGAGTGGGTTAACAGGTAGGTGTAGCTGGACCTGCTCCTCAGAAGGTTTAGGAGATCTTAGGCAATATTTGCTTTCTGACCTTGCAGTTGAGTTCTGAGTCAAAACCATATCTCAGGATGGCTTTGGGGTCTGACATCATGGACACCTTCACAGTTCTGTCCTCGTCCAGGTGGAAGTCCTTCAGGGCAGTCTTCTTGGTGTCAAACTTGGTTTTCCATGTCCCTGTTTTGTAAGAGAGAAAATGGAGGATTTTCTGGAATAACAGCATATGAAACCAGGCTCATGCCTGTGGCTGAATAATCTTGTGCTTTAATATACAGCATTTGTGCTTTAAGAGTTGAGGCATAACAGGGATAGAAATAGACTGATTGGAGCTACTGATTTACTGCCATCCTTGGCCCCTCCTTTTCATCTGAGAATTGGCTAAATGGGAAATAAATAATCAAGCCAGTGTATGGGTGGAGTCGCTATTGGGAAGTTGATGTCTACTTATGTAATTACAAAACTATTTTAAAGGGTAACAGTTGTGTCAATGCATATAAAGTGCTTCTCTCCCCACCCTTTATTTTGCTCCTTGTCTCCAAGCAGTAATTCTCCAGGACACTGGCTTACAGCATGTTTAAGAACAGCTCTCTAGTATCAAACTGTTCCTTCTACAGTGGTAAAAATGCTCAGAACACTCTAAGCTGTTCCTTCCCTAAATGGTAATATCCTGTCTCTGAATGGAGTTTTTTGAGCTTAAACTTTCTTCTCTGGTTCCTACTGCAAACAGGTCAAGATCCAGCTTCCCAAGAGTAATAATTCCTCCCTCAGGACTATTTTTTTCAGGTAGTGTGCTTTTTTTAAACTTCTTTACTAACCATTCTCAAACACTTTCTTCTCACATACTGTCTCTTTGACAGTCTGTTTGCTTTATTGGAAGTGAGAGCATTCCTTCACATCTCCTTAATGGACTTTTTCTGTATCCAAGCACACAACATTCTTACCCTTGAAGAAAGCAGCCCCAGCAAGGAGAATGCTGACATCTGTGGGCATGTCCTTCATGAACCTCATAATCCTTCCCTTAGTCTGCTGTCGGACCCAGTTGTTGATTTCTTGGAGGTCCAGCTGGGTGTTGCCACTCAGTGCCCTCAGTCTCATCTTGTAGGACTTCTCGAGCTGGCTGTGAAATCCAGGCCTTGCCCTGAGTCCTGGGGAATAAAAGCATGGATCCTGCAGCTTAGCTTCCTTATCCAAACAATCTCAAGGCAGCAGGTTGCCATCCAAAGCCCAGCAGCAGGCCTCTCATAAAATGTCTGTGGCTGTTTGTCTACAGAAATGTGCTTTGAAGAGGAATATCTGAAAGCACATTAAGGAAACTGATCCAAATCCTACAGCTACCCATGCTGGAGCATGGGATAACTCTCTTCTGAAAACTGAAAAAAGGAGATAAGAACTCAAGGCTTGGACACAGCCATTCCTACATCAGCCTTTCTTCTTCCCCAGCCTGCTTTATGAGTACAGCTTACTCAACCTATTGGATTCTTGGAACCAGCAGTTTCCAAAAGATAGCTCTTAGCATTCTGAGCAGATGTTTATTCCATGCCAGAAGCAGACATTTCAAATAGCTCTGCAAGGAATTAAACAAAGGAATATGGCTGAGTGTTATCACAAATAGAAAATGTGATCTGTGGTTCCTGGAAGCCAGCAACACCTGCCAGACAGCCTGGAGTGAAGGCAAAATTCTCAGCAAGTTTCTTTTAGGTCTTCTGTGAGTTAACTACTCTGTCACCAATGTCTTTGTGTGCACGTCTGGGCTTTTATTTAGGTGCACAAAAACTTTCCAGGCTTTTTCTGGAGCAGCAAGAGCATTCCATGCCCTGTCTGCATCCTGGCTTAGATGTCAGAGCCAGAGCTGTTAATGCTGTGTTAGTCTGTTTTTATATATATATACACACCAAAATAACTACTGCTGACAGTTATTTAGGTAAAACTTTATAGAGGGGAAGAAGGACTTTTACTTTTCTCCAAGATGATCCGGGAGGCACTTTTCATGCTCTTCTCTGGCCCAGTCACACTGCTCAGGAGGTCCTTGTAGGTGTCGTGGACCTCAGCTTTGTTGAGGAGATCGTAGAAGAGGGCGCGAGAAATCACATTTTCCGTTCGTTCTCCAGCACCTGCCAACGACCAGGAAAACGTGAGGGAAGGGCTGTCAAGCCAAAGGGTGAGTGTGGAAATGGGGCAAAGAACTCACCAAGTGAGAGACCAGAAAGTGCAGTAGCCAGGCTGAAGGGAGACAGCAGCACGTTGGCAGTGGCTGTCCGGCTGGACTGCTGGCGGTACAGGTCGTAGCCAAAGTTGGAGACTGCAGCTGCCAGCTTGTTCACAGGGCTCTTGTAGAATGGATCTTCCTCTTCCTCGCCAGCATTGACTCCATCAGCTGTGGCAGAGTTCTGGCAGGTACAGGGAGTGCTTTGGTTAGACTTGCAGGTGTGATAAACACTTCAAAGGCAAACAACTCTCCAATGACCTACAGAAATAATTGCCTTCATCTTATAGAGAGTGTAGGAACAGTTACTTTAAGGCCAAAGGCAGCACTGAGTTTGAAATTCTGCCTCGTGGTCATCTCCTGATGTAACTACTGTGGTTTTATGCAGGTAAAGCAGGGGTTAGTCTCATTATGTTGCTAAATAAAATCCCAGTCATTTAGGAGGGTAGTGCTTAATCCTTCGGTAAGGATCTCTAAAATTAAATCACCTGCTCCACACCTCTCCCCCTCACTCTCTGCATATTATCTCCCACTCACCTGCTCAGTAGCTGAGTTCTGGGTTCTGCTTGGGACAGTTAAGAGACCCAGGAAAAGGAGAACCACTGGAATCTGCATGCCTGGACCTACAGAGTAAGAATATGACAGAGTTTGAGCAACCAGGTAAATACATCTTCACCACAACTGTTCACTGTACCTGGTTGTGACAGGAGCTGTGGTGACAGATGCTGCTGCTTGTCCTTCCAGTTGTGAAACACACACCTGATCTGAGCCAGGTTTCCTTCTCTAGCTGGAAGTATTCAGCCAGACTGGCCCCAGTGACTTTAGAATTGGGCAAGCACATGGTGTGGGTGTGCCTGAGCACAAAAGCAGATGTGTGTGGCCCAAACCACACTGATGCTGGCAGTTACTGAGTGCCAATGTCCAGAAAAGCACCAAATCATTACTTCTGAGTCTTAGGCTTCGAAAAAATTCAATACTTCATTTATAAAAGGTACCAAATCCATATTGTTGAATGGGGCAGAAGGCAACACTGACTGGTTACTGCTTTGTTATACAAGTTGCCTGCCTCCAGCAGTAGTTTGCTGTTTCTTGTCTTACCTGTGTCCATCCTTTGCTTCTTATTTGCAATTTGATGAAGTAAAATAGAAGAACTTTCTTAAAAGACAATAAGGAAAGGAGCTGGGAGTAAATACCTAATGCTGGGCCAGACCTAGAGAAGTGAAAGGCAGAGCTTGGCTTATTCCACATTTTTAAATGGAGGTGGGAAAAAAGCACCAAACACCCCAAAGCTGTTCCTTCTGTGGAATCCACTTTTCATCACTCCAGGACTGGGATGAGTGACCAGACAGATCTGTCTGGTCCAGAGGGCAGTGAGGAACCCAGGGCTGTGCTGTGGGTAAACCAGAGCTACTGAAGTGTCCTGCCCCCGAGAGCAGACGCCACTGAGGCTGGTCTGGAGCAATGTTTAGATAGATTCCCAGAAATTAAAGGAAGAGGGTTGTATTTAGCTAACCCCTGTCATCCAGGCAACTAGAGAAATCAGAGAAAGAACATGTGTTTCAGATTAACTTCGGCTACAAAGAAAACACGCCTGCTGCTAGAAATACACGTGGCCACAACAGCCCCAGTTCCAGACCCTGTTCAGGCAGAGTGAAAGGGAGTTTGCTGATTCTCTTCCCTGCTTTTTCTTCTGGAGGCAGCTCTTCCTTGGAGAAAAAGGCATCACAGTGGAGGTTTTAAGCTTTCATCTGTGTTCAGCCAGCATAACACAGAAGTGGTACCCTCTTGCCCCTGTGTACTTGCATCCTGCAAGGTGCTGCCGTCCCAGCTGCAGAGTAGGTGAGGTTTCTGGTGCAGGAGATGTGGATCAAGAGGATTTACTATCTGGTGGTGTGATAGTGGAGATACGGTGGGATTGCTCCTATCATTGCAGAGTTTTACAGTGAACAGGCACCACTCTGGAAGAGAGGTGACAGAAGCCCTGCATGAGTCTAAGGTAAACAGGGCTCTGTGAGGATGCCTGTACCAAGCTGCACTCTTGCATGCTGAGAGGAAGAGGTTTGGCCCAATCTAGCTTAGAGATGAAGGTTTTCCATGGAGCATAACCTTTTCTCTGCAGAAAAAGAAAATAATCTCAACACAACCTCTGCTTCCAGCTACACTGAGCTCCTGGGAGCATGGAGCGGAGATTGGTTTTGCAGATTGTATTGTTTTTGCCAGTACTGTCACCAGCTTCATATTTCTCAGACTTTGCCAAAAAGCAATTTCCATTTTAAAAAGACAAAGCCTTTTGCGTTTGAATTGGCCTGAACATCTGGATTCTATTTGTATTTCTCTTAGCACACAGCCAGAAACGCAGAGAAAAGAATTTGGTTGGATTGGAGGTGGGATGGTTTCAGGCATGATATTAAAATTTGTGGCTGCCTTGAAGGAGAAGAGAAGGAGCAGCAGCGTGTGATGTTACAGTCAAAAGGCACAGGAAGAAAACCTTGAGAAATGAGCTGAGAAGGAACTTTGTGTCTGAGAGTTGTCGGTTTGTGAAGGCCTGCAGGTGCAAAGGAAATATTTTACTTTGCACCTACAGTGGTACAAGTCTCTCACATCATTTATAAACACTTCTGACTTTAGAGGTGCTGTGGAACAAGACCCATGAGTTCAGACTGCTCGCTCTGCTTGTTCCACAGCACCAGCTCCTGGAGCATCCTGCAACCACCAGCTCCAGAGGATCTGACTCTCACCAAACTTGTTACCATCACAGACAAAAAGCGTGTTCCCAGCTGCAAGGCAGATGACTGAAAGGTAGAAAACCCACCCCAGTTCCCAAGCACAGCTCAGCCCCGGGGGCAAAGCCGATGCTGGTGGCTCCCCATCCTTGGTGAGGTCTCTTGGTGGGGAATCCCACCTGCACAAGAACCATTCTTCCCATTTCCCAGGTCCTCTGAGAGCTGCCCAGCCTCAGCCCCTGCCCTGTGCTCCCCTGGCCGCTGGCAGTGGCACAGGTGAGCTGTCCCTGAGCTGTCCCTTACCTGAGGCTCCTCTCTGCCGCTGCTGTCAGGGGCTCCCAGCGGGTGCGAGTCGAGGACAGTGCGGCTTTGGTGCAGCCACATCTGCTTTTTGCTGCTTCCCCCAGCCCAGCCTTCGGCAGGCTTCAGGTTACAGCTTCCCAGGGCTCTCTTAAAGTGCTCTGCTCCCATTTTCTGCTGCTGCCACCCTCGCCCTGAATTGCACTGATTTTTCAACCCTTTTTTCCCCCAAAAAACAAATCCCTGCGCTAAGGGCAGCCTGGTGGGTAAAGCACAAGTTGGAAATGCAAACACTCCCTGCCTTGTTTGAGCAAGTCTGTTATCCCAGCAGTTCTGCCATAGGTCACATCAGGGAATTCCTTCTGTCTCAGAGGTATGGTTAATGCAGCAGTGTTTAATGGATTTATGGATTTATGTCCAAGACTTAATGGAGAGACTTACTATAAAGTGGAAACAGGATTCTGTTGTTTGAGGCAGTTGAGATGCTGGGAAACTGCTTGTATCCAGTGATAGGGATAGTTAACAAGTTAACTAGTTAACTAGTTTCTAGTTAACAAGAAATCATTAACTGGCTTAAAGTTTTTGTCTGAAAAGAAAGAGGCTAAAAAGCCAAGGACTTGTTAAAAAAGAAGATGAATTAAGAGAATCTTGTAGAAGCTTTCAGAATGATAAATTATATAGAGAAAGGAAAGGGACAGAGGAGTTCCATTATTACTTTCAATAGAAGGCTCAAGGGGAGCACCCACCCGTGCACATTTAAATCAAGGGAGTGTATTTTTAAAGCAGTATTAAATTGTAAAACTCATTATAACTAGATATTGCAGAAGATGAAAGATAAATAGATTTGAGGGTAAAAAACCCAACCCAAACCAAATTAGTGGAAGAAAGGTCCCCTGAATGCTACCAGTGGTCAGCTGGGCAATACAGCCAGAGAACAGTGGCTTTTCCTTGTCCCATGGCATTCTTTTTTTTTTCCCCCAGCCATTTGTTACTGGTTACTGGAAGAGCCAGGATACTGGGCTAACTGGACATGTAGCCAACCTGATCCAGCTGTTTTTCTGTTTGGAGGTGCTGGAAAGGCAGAGATGTCAGAGCTCCCAGTCTGGGACATCTCTTTGGGCTCGCTGCCACCAGGTAACGAGGAGCTCCTCCCGTGTGAGCACTGAGCTGCTCCAGCCCCTCAGCAGAGGGGAAAGGATGAGCTCGGAGCTGCATTAGCTGCTGGTTTTACAAGCCAGGAAAGCAGATCAGGTGTGCCCTGTGATTAGTCAGTGCTTCAAAGGCGACCCCTCCTAACAACAGCTCTGCTTTCAGCTGCTGCTCAGGTTGCTCTGTGCAAAATCATCTGCAGAGGAAAAATTGTGCTTGTCATTCTTCCATTCTCAGCCCAGGAATGCGGGTGATGGCTGTGGAGGTGTTTTCTGGTGGTTTTCATCTCTTTTCGATACCTTGTTTGTGGTGTTAAAAAGCCCTTTATGGAAGGACCACTAGGGGAGTTTTTATGTCTCGTCTCTATCTTCAAATGAAAACGCATCTGTTTAAATACAGGTTTGGTTTTAAACCATTTAAATCAGAGTGGTAGTTTCATAGAGTGTTATTACAGACCATAGCCAGCTTTATTCCCGTAGGTGAAGGGTATCCTTGAAATGGTGCATTAAACTCATCTAACAAAATCAGTTTTGTTAAATCAGTACAAACATTTTCCTGTTGTTCTGGTCTGGGTTCAATATGCTCTCTGACAGGGTTCACCTCTGCTGTGGAAGTAGTGGTGATATGAATTTGCTCTAGGTAAGGAAAAAAAAAATACATCTAATATTAAAGATACTGGGACTTATTTGATATTCTGAGCCAGTGGTGCAGATGGATGGAGCAGACACCCTGTGCTAGTCATGTCTTTTCAGAATACAGCTCCGTCAAAATGAAAGCTTTAGCAATGCAAAGTGGAAATTCCTGAGCAGAAACATTAATATTACTTTGCATTTTACAAACTGCCTCTTCTGGAAAGTCAGTGGAGTGAAAAAGACTCTTATGGTTGGTGTAACTGATAATTTGTTGAGCGAAGCACAGTCATGGAGGGCTGCTGTACTGTCAAATAAGATGAAATTAATAGTTTGACAAGAATAGCTTGGAGGAGGAGTGATGGCAGCAAGACAGAAAATAGGAAATAAGAACCAAGCTGTTCAGGAAACTGAGAACAAGGGAAAAAACTTTATAAAAGCAGGAGCTGGAGGGCAGAGGCGTGAAAAAGAAGACTTGAGCTTCAAATTCTGCGGAGGTTGCAGTGCAACAGGGTGGCATTCAGGGAGGTTACAGGAGCCAAAGAAGACTTACCTAAGGCATGGAATGGCATTTCTGAATGCTAGGAATGAATCTGTATAAATAAATAAGCTAAAATGTCCCCTGTGGGCTAGAGCTGTGCCCTCTAGTAAGAAAGGCTAAATTCTTGTGGGTTTACTTGTTAAAATTGCAGGGCCCTGTAATTACAGCCTCTTGCTGAAGGGTTTGTGTCATTGCATTGGTTAGAGGGCTAGGCTTTATCTTCGGCCATTCTTCCCCTTTTAGACTGAAACAAATGCATAATTGAAGGTTGGAGCCAGGACTTTTTATTCCCCAAAGTCGCCTGCATCCCCGAAATTCATGGTTAGTGAGTCAGTCCTGCTCTTATGCCAGCAGATGGTGCAGACTATTCAGGGACGGAGGCTCCCAGAAGCATTCTGCTCCTTCCTTTGAGGGAAGGCAGCCTTCCCAAGCAAGGAAAACACTGCCAGAAGGGTGGCCCTTGGGCTCTGTAACTGCTGCTTTGTAAGAACAGAGCACCATCCTTTCTACCCAGAAGCTGAGGGGGTTTGGAAGCAGAAATTACTATGGACAGGAGTTGTTTTGTACAGAAGTACTCATGAGTTAGGTGCGTATTTTTAAGTGGTAGGATGGCTTGGTTGGGTGGAGGGACCCCAAGATTCTTTCATGGAATCATAAAATAGTTTGGTTTGGAAGGGACCTTAAAGATCATCTTGTTCCAACCCCCCTGCCATGGGCAGGGACACCTTCCACTATCCCAGGTTGCTCCAAGCCTTGTCCAAGCTGTCCTTGGCCACTTCCAGGCATGAGGCAGCCACAGCTTCTCTGGGCACCCTTTGCCAGGGTCTCATGGGCTTTTAGGGCACTGCTGCATTGGAACCAGGACCCATCTCAAGGGGTGTGATGAGCTCTGCCCATCTCAAACCAAAGGGCCACAGCTACAGGATGTTGTCTTTTGTCAAAACAAAAGCAGTGACATTCAGCTACAGGTGTCAAAATCTGTCCTCCTTTCCCTGGAAGCTGTCCCAGCCATCCACAGCACTGTGCTGTGGAGCCAGGAGTATCCCAGTGAAGAACAAACCCCAGATAACAGATGCCAGATCAGCACCTTTGACCCTCTGAGCAGATCCCAGCAATTGTCAGGTTTTACCCAAGAGAAAGGTTAAGGGCTGGTACATCCTTGCTTGTCCCTGCATTGCTGCTCGCAGGTAAAACACCCTCCTGACCCTGTGCCACTGAGCTCATGCCCTAATTCAGGGAATTCTGCCATCTCACAAAGCCAGCTCTGGCCCACAGAGCATCCATCCCCTGCACACTTGGCAGGGGAGATGCCCAAAACTTGTTGGACTTGGTCCTTGGAGATTCTTTACAGATTTGCCACTTCACCTCACAGCCCCTGTTGTTCCCTGTGACAAGGTGTAGCAAAAAGCAGATCCTTTGCCAGAGCCCCTCCTCTCTTTCCTTCTGTCATGCCCAGAGTTTTTTCCTCCCAATCTTTGCCATTACTCAATTTCTGTGCCTTTTTCCTTTCAACGTTGGGTCCTTCAATGCAACACCTTCAGCAAATACATTCTGCTTTATTCTTTATTATTCTGCCAACATAAAAATTACTAAAAAACACTTTATAAAATATACCTTGAAAAAAATCTAGCATTACCCAGCCTCTAGAGGAAGGCCTGAAGAGAAGGATCCAAAGGGAGGGGTTTCCTACTGCAGAGCCTCCTACATCAGATCCAAATAGCCAAGGAGTGGGAAAAGGGAATCTTTTGAGAAGAGCCCATGCCTGGAAGTGGCTGTGACTCATCCTAGAGAAGACAACTGGTTTCTAGTCCAGTTGCTCTTGAGGTCGATGTCTAGGTGGGCACAGATGGTTTTCAGAGGAACACTGAGGGAGACATGTTCCCAGGAACTGCGGAAGGAAGAGCCACACTAATACAGCCCTGGCTGTTGTCCAAGCTGCCAGATGCTAATGATGATTCCAGGCTACAGGGGACTCTAATAAGATCTTAATAAAGACTCTAATAACAGTCTGGGGACAAGAAAGTCTCCCTTCCATGACTGAGAGCCCTGGAAGGGAAATCCAGGCAGAGCAAGCTTTTCAGGTTCAACAGAGGGGAGCCCCGGCCTGGAGAAGCTCGTCAGGGCTGGAATGGGCTATCCCAGGACTGGTCTCTAGGGATCTGTAAAGGAAAACAGCAAGGAATTGCCTCCTGTGGCCTCAGAGGGGCAGGAGGCCTCTCTCAGCTGGTCCAGAGGGTCAGGCAGGAGTCCCAGAACACTCAGGCTCTGCCCCTCTGTTATTTGGGCATGCGGTGCTCGTTGGCATCTGTGGCTTCACGTGAGTCCCGTGGCTCTCGGACCTGGGGGGCAGCGTCAGGGTTGGGGTTCTGGACACTGCCTATAAAAAGTGGGATCCCTGTTTCCTCCTCAAAGATGATGAAGACAAAGGGCCTGTCGAGGCTGAAGGCAGAGACTGAGCGTGACAGCACGACGCCGGTGGCAGCAGATGCTTCCACCCCATCTTCTTTAAGTTCCAGGGTGGCCTGGTGCTGGACACTGGACACAAAGAGAGGCTCCTCTGTGATCTTCTGGAGATTTGGGCTTGTGAAAAGCTCCTGGAGGCCTGCAGAGAAATGAGACCAAGTTGGTGCCACGAGCTCTGAGTTTTCTCAAAGCTCTCTGAAGAAAGCAATTCCCTGATCTGTTGCTGCATGTGCTGTCCACCATGGAGGACTGGAGAACTGACAGGCAAGAGAAACAAAACCTGGTTCCCCAATCCCTCTCTGTATGAAGAGCTGAGGATGCCAAAACCAGAACAGTTTTCACAAGCTTTGTCCACTTTTAGAATTGTAATGTAAGAACTTGAAGTCATCCTTAAAAAGCAGCAGCAAGCCTGAAGACTCTTTCTAGCTAGGCTGGAAACACTTTTACAGAGATTATTTTTTTTAAGCAATTCTTTGCAAAACAAAGTGAACTCTTAAATTATTCTCATCTGGAAAGGCAGCATCTGGTGTTTTATTTCAGCTGCAGGTTTTGTGCTCTGCATTTTCTCTGTCCTGGACACTGGGTTAAATGACAAAGTCAGATACTGAGATTGAAGCACTGGGGGAAGTTGGTCTTGGCTACAACAGGAAGAACTCGTAAAGACTGTGAGAAGCTGTGAACGCTGCCTTCTCTGTAGTATCATCTTGTTGGAGCAAAACATTTGGTGCCAGGCAAGCAAGGAGTAAGGAGGAGGAGAGGAAGAAGAGCTGGGAGAGTTTGGAGTTCTGGAGCAAGCTGTGAGGCACAGCTTTAGCAACAAGGGTGGCAGCTTTTGGTGTCAGCGAACAGATTGATCAGCTCCACTTGTTCTCTGCAAACCCTGCTAGAGGCCTTACCCATTTGGCTGAGAACCTGGTTGAGTTCCAGCTGGTAGTCCAACTTTATTTTGGGGATCTTCACCGTGGTGGGCACCTCTCTGGGGAAAAGCCTGCAGAGCTGTTTGTAAGGGAACTTCTCCAGCACGTGGGAGGTGTTTCGGGTGTGCTGGTTTGGTACAATGACCACAAAACTCACGTTACTCTTGAAGGGAAACTTGGCCACCTGGAAATAAAACCAACCAGAGAGGAATTTAGGGAAAAGGAAGGGAAGTCCAGAAAGTGATGCTTTTAATTTAGTCTTTTTCTAATTGGTCTACAGGGCCACTCTTGCTCTCGGATGAAAACAGCCTGGTGAGAAGAGGAGAATTTGTTGGAGTAACAGCTTTAGATTTTAGTTTTAGCCACTGGCTGGTAAAGATTGAGCACACAGCAGAGTGAAAGCCCACATGCACAAGCTTGCTCCACTCTGGGGTCTGTAGATCTCCAACAGCACATAGTCTGAGGGAATTCCTTTCCATATTTCTTCATTTATCTTTAACTCTGGGCTTTAAAACTATTAATTCCCAGTTAGTGGGAATATCTCTTTGTGGTTTTTCCTAGAGATTAAAAGTGAAGATCCAACATTCTTGCTGGAAGGAAGGACAAAGAATGATTATTAAATTTTTCTGTGCTATGCTTGTTAAAAAACATTTGGGTTTTCTTTTGAGAGAATGCTTGCAGTTAGTAAAATACCACAGCAAGAGGAAATTCCAATCAAAATTTGCAGTGCTCCTGAGAGATCCCTACCTGAATATCCTGGGACTCTGGTGTAAACCAGCTCAGGGGGTACTGGTGGGCTTTCATCATCTCAACTGGGACCACAAACTCGTGGTCAAGGTGGAATACATCTGGCCCAGTGAAGCTTGCATTAAACTTATGCCTCCAAAACCCTGTAAAAATAAAAGTTTTGAAAGTGACAAAGTTAAATTTGGGTAGAAAACCAGAAACTGCTGAGCTGACACTCCTCCTATCTTGAGTTCTCTAACAAGGCCAATAGTGACCAGGGAAGTGAAAATACAGCAAAGAGATGTCAGTAACAAGGCTGGAAGTGCCCTAACAGCAGGAAACTCTTATCAGCCAGAGAGAAACTATGGAATAACAAAAAGAACATGGATTAATCCTCACGCCTCAGCGTGGGAGACTACTGAAGGCTATGGAGATAAAAGAAACTATGTTTGTGCTTTGAAAAATGGGGAGTATCGCCTCTGTGCTGCAGAGGGGGAAACATTGCTCCGAGACCAAGGTAAAACGTTTGTAGATTTACACTGGAAGTGTTTGGTCTGTGCACAGCCCTCAGGGAATTAAAAAAGGAAGATGTGGCTGACCACTGTGCTGTAGTCAGACAGAAATCTACAGAAGCTGCCTCTGAGCTCTGTGGTGGGTGTGCAATGAGCTGCTATGACCTGGTTCATCATTTAGGTTAGAAAAGACCTTTAAGATCACTGAGTAGATGAGCAGGGATGTGCCACTGCCTGGGATCCTGAACCAGGAGGCAAAGATACTGCAGGTCCCACCTGCTGCGTCCTGGCTCTGCTGTCAAGTAACATTTTTAGCACATGTGAAGCAGTTGGGAATCATTACTGTAAAGAAATCTAAGCAAGAGGAACAGCAGATGCACAAGAACAAGCAGATTGCCTAGCAGGAAGCGAGGAGAGGAGATGCTGTTCAGCTACAGGGCTTGCAGAAAAGTGGAGTTTTATTTCCTCTTGAAAGAATAAGGAAGGCCTGTGGAGCTCACCGTGGAAATAGATGGCGTTGAGCAAGAGCATCACTGTGTTTTCAGGGAGCTGCTGGAGGAAGGAGGGAATTTGCCCATGAGTTGCTTCCTTTACCCAGTTATTTATGGCCACGAGGTCGTCCTGCCTGATCCCAGAAAGGGTCATGGGCTTTGCTCCGTAGAATTTCTCTGAATCCTCCAGGAACTTCTGTTTCACCTTAAACCCTGGCAAAGGGGAAGAATGATGGAAAAGGTGTGCTCAGCATGGCGTGACACTCCCCAGGAGGAGGAAATTGGGGAAATGGATGTTTCCAGTGTGCCCCCATCACTCTCTGTGACTGGGAGGTTTCTCCTACACCAGTCCAGCCTCCCCCCTGTGCCACCTCTCACCTTTCTGCAGGTACAGCCGTGACCCAAGGCTGAGGGTGGACTCTGTGAGCCTCCTGCAGAGGGTGCCCAGCATGTGGTGAAGGCAGGGCACTGACTCCAGGTGCATCACCTCCAGCAAATGCTTCTCTGTCTGATTTGCTGCTCCTAAAAATCAAATTCCTGTTAGGTCTCATGCCCACGGAGTGGAAAACAGGGATGTTACTCTGGCTGCCTCTTGTTAGAAACACACTGTGCCTCACAAAAGAGGCTGGAGAAATCTGAGAGACGGAGCCTCAGAGGGCAGCTTCAATTGTAATCATGCCTAATTAAAGCTGCAGGAGCAAGGGTAAGTGGAAGGGGCTGTATTTCATTTGCATCTTGCACGCTGGCTGCTCGTGCCTCTGGGAGAGGATACGGGGAAGGGCAGGAAATGGTGGTTTTGCCACTAAGAATTACCCAGTGCCAGGTGAGACAAGGCCAGGGCGATGCTGAGGGGGGACAGGATCACGTTGGTTCTGTTGGACTCTGGCTGCACTTCTCTCAGGAGATCAATGCTGAATCTCATCAAGCCATCTGCCAGCCTCTGGCTCTTCTTCCAAGTCATCTCACAGCTTTTCTCTCCAGCCTCTCCTTCCTCTTCAGAAGAGGCTTTTTCCACAGGTGATTTCTTTCCACGACAACCCCCAGCTACAGCTTCATCTTCTGAGTTCCACTCATCCCTCGTGTCTGGCGGGGTGCTGGTGAATGGTGACACGGCTCCATCGTTCTCCTGGAAGCTGTCATAAGTGAATTCCACCAGCTTTCCCTTTGGCAGGCTTGGGGTGGCTCCCAGCAAATCCGACTGTCCCATTCCAGCACTTTTCACATCCTGGGGAGAAACAAGGATAGCACTGGGAAAGCAGGAGCACAGTGACACCCTCATGGGCTTTTACTGCACATCTAAATGGGCTGAGAAAACTGGAGAGAGCTGGACTCCTCTACTCTGCTAGTGGTTTTGCTTCAGTTTCCCTTTAACCTTGAGGATAATGACCTGAGGGAAGAGCTTTGGGAAAGAGAAGGTCTTGTACTCTGTGGAAATGGACCCAGTGAGGGTCTGGCAGGGGTTCCTCTTCCACTTGCTCTCAGGAAAGCTTGAGGGCAAGACCACCAGCAGCTCAGCACATGTCCTGTGCCTTCAGTATTTACAGATCCATCGTCCTCAGCCTTGATTTCACCTCCTCCCCTCACACATTTTAGCAGTGCCCACCTGCCTCACACTGCTCAGCCCCTTCTGCTGCTGTCACAGCCCTGATCTAGTTTGGCTCAATTCCTCCTCCAGGCATCTGTGTTTTCTTGACCTGTCTGTTCTAGTCCATCCTTCTCTCTAAATTTCCTCATTTTCCACTCCTCTAAGCTTTAGCCTTTAGCACTGCCACTACTCTCCTCACTTTTGCATGGTCTGAAACATCCCAGGCTCAATGGGTTGGATCAGCTATGGATCTTTCTCCCTGTCATCCTCACAGCTGGTGGTTTTCCTCACCTTTCCTTATCAATCAGGAATTAAATCATCCACCTGCCAGCCCCTGTACACACACCAGGACTGGTGTTAACTCCATACTCTGCCCAGTTATTTAAGGGTGGAGCTTCCAACTTGAAGCAGCACAGCATTGGCAGCAGCTGGGGGTAAAGCCTGCAGAAAGATAGACTTTGTCATGGCACTGGGCTCATCCTTTCTCGGGAAAAATTGCAAATCCCACAGCATAACTTCAGCTCCCTTGGGTGGAACCAGTCAGTGCTTACCCTCAGCTTCCCATCTTTGTCCAGGAAGAGACGCTGCTGGTCGACGGCATGTGCCAGCTGTAGGGAAAAAAAAATCAATACAGAGACAAAGTCAGGTCCCTCTGAATTTCCAGAGTCAGTCTTCCTGCTCCCACTGCAATCCTGGCTGTAGCAGTACCCACAAGGTGACAGCACAGGCAGGATTTTGGGATGCAGAGCCAGGGGCAGTGGGGTCTGACATGGGGAGGTGGAAGTGAGGAGGAGCTGGGAGATACTGCAAATTCTGGATTTGTTTAGAAAGGGGTCAGGCCAGTCTGGAACAAAATAATGGATCCCTCTGAGAGTGAGCAGTGGGGTTTTGCAACCTCAGTTCTGACAGGGATCCAGATTTACAAGTGGTGGGGGGAGGAAAAACCTGCTTTTCAAAAACCTCCTGTTAACTCCTGAAGGTTACGGTCACTAAATACAATTGAGGTCAAGTCCCAAAAGAAAAGTTTCTACAGGAATATGAATAATAAGAATATCCACAACTATTTCAGCTGGGTAAAAGATTAGAAACCTCGCTGGTGAGCCCCCCCAGCAGTGTCCTCCACCTATCTACCTTCCAGGGCTTCTCTGGATGGTATTTGCCCCATGGTCTGGCTCAAGGAGCCACCACACTTCCCTTGCTCTTTGCTGGAGGAGCAACTTACCCGTGGAAGGCTGTGCAGAGCAGCCAAGCAGAGCAGCCCCCAGAGGAACCCCATATTCCTGGAACAGAAGGACCAGCCGAGAGAGGAGTTATTTCCAGCTGCGAGCTCAGCCTTTTCAGGTCTACAGGGAGAAAATTATCAACCTGGCCAAACAGGTTGGCACAGGAGCTCGTGGAAAGCAATGGGGAGATGAACAATGCTGCAAAGAAACAACACAGGGCTCCTGGGTGCGGTGCCAAGGCAGGGAAATCAGAGAGGAGCAGGGACCCGCAGCGGAGCTGCAGCCGCAGCCAGGCTCCGCTTGGATCCCGCCCGTCTGACCCCGCTGCTCTGCTTTCTCTGGATTGCAAATGGTATTTCCCTAATCAGTGCTGCACACACTGTGCCTCTGGAAGGAGACAAGAGCCTTTCTGCTCCTTTCCCATGGAAACCACCGAGATACGGGCGCAGCATCCTCAGCTGTGCCCCAGGCTCTTGGGAGAAGGGCTACTGACCTGCAGGTGCTCGGCAAGGGATTTGCAGGTAGGAAGTGCAATACCAGAGCAGCTTCCCAGCAATATGTCCTGGAAGGGGGAGTCCTCCCCTTCCCAGCACTCATGGTCCCCCGTTGCTGGCAAATCCCGCCTCTCCCACCTGCGTGCTCCAGTTCCAGCGTGGGACAGCGGGGCTTCCAGGGTCACGGGCAAAACCCCACCCATTCCCTGGCCAACGCTTCACCCAGCCACTTCTGCTTTTCAGACAGAAATAAAATAGCTTCTCCTTCTCGGAAAACCTCCACGCCAAAGCCCAGCCCCCTGCATGGCTTCCACACTCATTTCCTGGGGCTGCTTTCTGCTCTCCAAGCAGTCCTTACTTCACCCACGGCTGCTGGGCTGAGATCCCACTGGCAGAAGCGTAACTTGAGGCCATTGCATTCCCTCCCCCCTCACCCCAAATCCTGCAGCCACATACAACCCTAAACACCCCTTTCCTCCCTGGTGGTGCCCATCCTTTAACCCTTTGCCAAATTCACCCCTCTCTCCCCGAGGGGCATTGGAGGAGCCCTCATTAATACCAAATCCTTTGATTTGCCCCTTACCTGAGGTTGTTGGTGTCCACGTTGGAGCTGGCACCTGCTTTAGCCTGTCCAGCAGCTCTGCATGGGGCACACACAGCTCTTGTCCAGCCCCCCCTCCCGGCAGCGACCTTCAGCACCACCCCCTGTTTGACAATTTGGCAGGCAAATATTGACCTACAGCATCCGGTTAAACATTTGTCTGGGGGAGAAGAGTGAATGTGTGGTGCATTTGGAGATGGGGACGCACTCTTGGGCTGCTGTACCCTCAAGACAACATTAACACCGAGTTTACCACATCCAAAACTCCCACCAGCAGAAGTAACTTGCAAGTGGCTCCACTTTGCACACGCTCCCCGTGCTGGGAATCTTCTCTTTTATTCATAACCTTCAGTGAAAACGCAGGGCTTGGTGTTTATTGCCACAGGGATCTCTGGTTTGGGAATTTTCTTTGCTGAAACGCCCAGCTCTTCCCTCCCTGCATCCCAGCAGCTGGTGTGAGGCACTGGTTTAACAGAGGGCAGGTGCCCAGGGCCCCGTGGCTGCACACAGCAGGCTCTGGTGGCCGGGCTGGGCTGAGCCAAGAGCAGCTGGTCCCTCCCCTGGGGCACAGCACGCTCCAGAGCTCTCCCAGGGCAGCTGGTCCCAGCGTCCAGGGCATGCACACACCACTGGGGCACAGAGGAGAAGTCTTAGGGGTGGGCAGAGCTCCAGCAGTCCTGCCCTGTGTGGATCTGTGCCATAAGCAGAAGTGCTGCTGATCCTTCCTGCCTCTGTCCATGTCCTCCGTGGGAGAGGAGGCACTGAGGACCAGCAGGGAGAACCAACAGGATCTTCCAGTCATCCATTCCTTGCAGGAACTCTTGGCTCCCAAGCTCACCCCAGACAATGGGTGACAGGTCTGAGCTCTGCAACCACATTTGGGACGTGCTGCTGCAACACAGGGAGCCAATTCCCCTTGGAAAGCAAATCCTGTGCAGCAGAGTCCCATCCTACACCCAGGGCTGCCCCAGAACACAAGAGGAGCCTGAAGGAGGAGCTGTCCCTTTGGCTGAGCAGCCCAGCACACCCAGCCCCTCCAGCAGAGCCTCCACACACACACACGGCTCTGCAGCTCTCTCAAAGAGTTTATTAGAAGTAAATATTTACATCTATTGCAAATGGTTAATAGGCAACACGGGACTGAGAGCTCCCCTAGGGTAGGGAAGGACAGCACTGGCCAACCACTCACCTCCCCAGCTGCAGGTGGCAGCTGGATGGAAACCCTCTCCCCTCCCAGGACATCCCACAGCAGGCTCCTCCTCCTCTGCCCACGGTAAGAGCTTCCCGCTCCTGGTACTGGCTCTGGCTAGGCTGAAGGATGGGTGGGAAAAGGGCTGCAACAGAAGTGAGGAAAGTGCTCCTACTGGTGGGGCACAGAGCACCCTCTGTGCCTTTGGGGTGGGAACAGACGCTGCTGTCCCAAAGGGAAGGTCAAAGAGAGGCCGTGATGGATTCGTGCCTCCTGCCTCTCACCCTGCAAGGGCAGGAGGGGACAAAACTGAGCACCTTTTTGCTGTCCTGTCTTCCCCAGGAGCCTGACCAGCACGAAGGAGAGGATTAGAAGGATTTATTGAGGATCACTGCCAGTGCATAGCACACATGGCATTCCTCACCCCTTACATCATCGTGGGATGCTGGGGCAGGAACTAACAACAACCCTACCCCACTGCTCCAGAAGCCAAAATCCTCATGGAAGCATCTAGTTCTGGCCTCCCTAGAGTCACATTCCCACCCCAACCTGCCCCTCTGCAGCAGCCCATTCCTTCAGAACTGGCAGAGCAGATGGGGTTTGTGCCTTGGCTGGCTTCCATTCCAGTCCTTGCCCTGGAGCCAGCACGGCAGCAGAAGGGCTCTGGTGAACCTCTCCTCCTCCCATGCAGGCTCTAACTCAGCTGGCAGAACCCAAAGTTCCCAGAGCACCTCCTCTGGGCTTTGAGCACTGACCATGGGAGGAGGAGGTGCAGCTCCAAAGGCAGCAGTTCCCAGGCCCAGCTTCTGCCATCCCAGTGAGGCTGATCAGTGCTTCGGGAGAGGAAGGGAAGGGGAAGTGCAGGTGGCAGTAGCTAAACTGTTGTGTTTTGTCACGGGGCACCTCCTACCCCTGGACTGAAGGGGGAAGGGTACCTGTGGTCCCTATTTCTGTGGAGGGCAGCTCACAGTCCCCTGGGGATCAGGCACACGTGGTAAGGAAAGCTCCAGGCCTCTCTGCAGGGGTGACAGTGACCTACAACGCCCAATATCTCTCCCAGCAGCAGCGGAGGTTTCTCAGTTATGGCTTCTTTTCTTTTTCAAGATACAGAAAGAGGTTAGAGACGTAACAAGCACACCTCCCCCCGCATCCCCTGCTCAGAAACATCTGACTCTGCCTCCTCCAAAAGCCACGCTGCTGGCTTCCAGCTCCAGCACAGCACTGTGGGACAGCCACAGGCTGCCAGGCCGGGGTCACTACGCCAGGAGCCGGATGATGCCGTTGTCCGAGCCCAGCAGGAGATGGCACTTTGTGGGCAGCACTGCCAGGCTGGTCAGTGTACCCCGAAAGTTCTCTGAGCTCAGCTTGGTCGTGCTGGTGGGCAGGGCTGAGGACTCCAGCATGGAGTAGACCCCGATCTTGTTGGCCACAGTGCCAGTGACCACCTCGTTACCGTAGAGGTCGAACGCGTGGATGGGCTCGGAGGCAGATTTGTAGTGGTGCAAAGGTTTCTGCTCCAGCTCCTTCCAGACAGTCAGGGAATGGTCTGAAGAGGAGCTGATCAGCACGTTGCCCTCTGCAGCCTGCAGGAGAGGAAAGGCCAGTGAACCAACATTCCTGTAAAAACTCACAATCTGGTGCTGCACCTGAGAGCAGCAGGTGGCTGCCAATGATCCAATGGTCACAGGGCAATCCCTTAGGACAGTCCAAGCCATTTCCAAGCAGCTGGTGGTACTGAGCAGGTTAGCAAGGCCTTGGGTGGACACTAAAAGCTAAAGGATGCTCTAGTAGCTGGCAATCTCCTCCAAGAAATGGGCTGTGCCTCTTCTCAACAACACCCTGATACCCATCACGACTCATTCATCACCTGTTACTACTGCAGTGGGTAAAGGGATTATCATGCAGTCTCCCTCTCCACTAAATCACCTGCCAAACTATCTTCCTTCTCAGTAGAAGGAATTGAGAGGCTCTCTCACAGTTGAAAATATTGCTGAGGGTAGAAACCCGGAGCTGCTTATTAGCAGAGCTAGTGAGAGGGTAAACAACCCACACTGCTGAACTTTGTTTAACCCACGTTTGGGTCGAGGACACTGGAGACCCAGCACTGCTCCCTGGGGTGGGTAAATATGGACAAGAGTTACTCATTAGAGCAACACTCTCCCAGGGAAGCCGAGAGCCCCGTGGAGAAAGCAACACATTTGCTCCTTCACAGGAGCCGTGGCTCCTCCCTGCCCCTGCCTGGCCCGGATTGAAACCCAGGAGGGCTGAACTCTGGCAGCACGAGTTGGACCAAGAACAGCTGGCAGCAGCACTACCCATGGGGCAGGAGAGCTTGGGCAGCCTCTTAGGGACACCACACGGGTTGGATGAACTCTCCAGGACGGAGCACGCAACCCCTGCGGGAAGGACGCTCCACGCGGCTTTAGAGCATCGCTGAGGCCCCGCCCGGATCCCAGCTGAGCCTCTCACCTTGATCTGCAGGATGTCTCCCTCATGGGCAGGCCAGCCCCGCAGGATGAGCCCCGTCCTGGTGTCCAGCAGCACGATGAAGCCGGAGGAGAAGCCGGCCACGACGCTGCGGCCGCTCGGACTGACGGCCAGGCAGCGGATCAGCCCCGCGCTCGCCCCGCTGGCCAGCCGGAACTCGTGCTGCAAGAGAGACACTCCAGCTGGGGGATGAACGTCAGGGGAGCTGGCATTTAAGGGACAAGCTGGTTTCCATCACAGCTGGCTTTGGGATTTGGGCTTTGGGACTGCTGTGATGCCGTCACTAAGCACAGGGATGGAGGAAGGTGAGGCACAGAGCACCAGCCCTACCTGTAGTCCTGGCTTCCTGTGGTCGATGAACCTCAGCACGGAGTCTGCGCTGGCCACGGAGATGCTGTGATAGGGAGGTGGCATGGTGCTCACAGCTGTGATGGGGACTTTGCTGTCTAACTCATCAAAAGTCCGCAGAAGTTTGCCTGGGGAAAGATGAGAGAAATTACAGCAGGACAAGGCACACAGCAGAGCTCCAGTTCTGTGCTGGATTTTAACAGGAACCATCCAAACTCAGCGCAGCCCCTGCCTGTAAGGGCTGAACCAGTTCCCTCCAGTCCCTCACCCTTTCCCTTCTTACCCGTGAACTGGTCCCAGATGTGCACGGTGCCATCACAGCTCACCACGTGCTGCGGTGCCTCCAGCTGGCTCACGTAGAACACGGACTTCTTGTGCTCAGCGTAGGTGAAGCGTGGTGGCACCTCGCTGGTGCCATCCCCGTAGTTGTAGAGGGGCCAAAGCCTCACAGTCTTGTCCTTGCTGCCACTCAGGAAGAAATCCTCGCTGCTCAGCGGCGCCACGCACTTGATGGCCCCGGAATGCCCTGAGAAACTCTGCAGCTTGATCTGGTGGAAGTGGAAGCGGGGATCGTGCTGGCTCACCCCGATCTCGTACTGCCAGTAGGCCAGCCAGTTCCCACACAGCATGTGGGTGCTGCGGGGCAGGTCGTGCTTCAGGGCATTCTCCTCGTTGGACGAGCTGGGAACGAATCCATCAGTGCCAGCACTGAGGCGGAGCAGGCCAAGACCCTCCCGCTGCGTGTCCACGGGGACCTGGATGCGGTTCCCCACCAGCACGCTCCCAAAAGTGCCAGAGTGAGTGTCCTCCTGAGGGCTGGAGAAGGGCTCAGCCCCTCGAGTGTCTTGGTCTGAGCTCGGTGTTTGTTCCAGGCCCACGACCTGCAGGTTCTTGGGGTTCACGTTCTCCAGGTGGAGGCTGGCCAGCTTCTCAACCAAAGAGTGGTTGGGCACAACCGTCCGGATAACGTCGCCTGAGGAGACAGAGACAACGTGGCTGCAAGGGGAGCAATGTCCCCATCATCATCATCATCATCATCATCACCATCATCCCCCTCCATACACCCCTGAACAGGGTCAGCACAAGGCTGTGCACACAGCGTCCCAATCTGCTCCCAGCTGAAGCAGCCTGAAGCCCAGTGGGTTCCCAACTCAGGAATCAGCCCAAGCCATGCTGTAGAAGGTGTGGGTTTCTCCCAGCAGCCCTGTGAGCTGTGATTTCCTGGAGTTCAGGCCCAGCACACATGCCCAGAGCACAGAGCTCCCTCACAAACCCCTGGAGCTGGTGGCCAAGGCATACCAAGCAAGCAGGAGAAGGGGATGTAGGTGATGTAGGCCATCTCAGGGTTGAACACCTTCTGTAACTCCACCAGCACGGATGGATCCAGGGCCAGCAGCTTCCCATCTGACAGGGGCACCTCCATCACTGGCACCTCACAGCTGCTCAGCGACTCTGCTGTCAACCCCTGGACAAGAAAAACAAGATCAGATAAACCCCAAGATGAGATGCTTTTACCACACAATTCATTACACAAACACAGTCAGGTGTGCCCACCACATTCCCACATCTGGGGGAGTGCAGGAGCACCTCTCCCACACCACTGACCTGGTCCTGCAGCTCCTGCAGCAGCGAGAATGCCCCGAAGAAGTTTCTCACTGTGTCACTCAGGTGCTGCTGCACCATCTCCTGCCCAATCCGCAGGCAGATCAGGGCAATGAGGCTGATTGTCTTCACACACAGGACAACCCGGGCCTGGGCTCCGCTGGGGAAGCTGAGGAGGACATCCATCACCAGCCTGCCCTCCATACACCCTTTTTTCCCCTGCTCTGCCCCGTGCTTCCTGCCTTTCCTGTGCTATCAGGATGTTCCAGCAGTGTCCCAGTGCAAGGAGACACACATCAGGGCAGAAACAACCTCCCAGCCCCGGGAGCATTAAGGCCCCCACAGAACCATTCCCAAATCCCCAATTTTGTGCCCATCCCGCAGCGCTTACCCGACAGCTGGCGAAGTGAGGAAGCCCAGCACTGGGAGCAGCACCTCCTGACTGATCTTGGGGAGGATGTCCATCAGTGTGGTGTCAGAGAGGCACACCACGATCTTCTGGGTCAGTGTCACAGCAGCCAGGAGCCCGGCCTCCTTCCGACTGTTCAGCCGGCCGCCGCCGGAGCCGCCGCCGGGTGCAACCTGTGAGAGGGACTCCTTCAGGGCCAGGGCCACCAGCTCCCCAGCAGGACACAGCAAAGGTGACCCCGGGGTCACCTGAGCTCAGCCTCAAACCCAGCACAGCACTGCTGGTCCTGGAAGAGGAGCCTGAGCACCGAATCTCAACAGCAAAATGTGTCTGGCACTCAAGGGATGAGGCCAAAAACTGAGAGGCAGCTGTCAGCACAGGAGATGAGAAAATGGGGAATGACACCCCCAAGCTCACAGGTTTCCTCTGCAGAGCATCTCCCTGCACAACATTCCCACAGGTGGGAAGCTCAGTAGCAAGACCAACAACCCCACACTGGCCCAAACCATCCTGGGCACCCCAGAGCATCGTTTGCCAGCACAGAAAGAGGTGACACTTCTAGATACACACATTTTAAAAGCAAGAATCAATGTTTTCATCCCACAGACTGCAGAGGAACAGTCCTTGCATGAAATATCCAAGCACAAATTATGGGCAAACCCGCTGCTGACTTCTAGAAATCCAGCTGCTAATAATTTCATGAGGCAGAACTGCACATCCTTTTTCTGCTGACAATGTACTGCTGCTGTTATGGCAGTGCCAAAGAGTTAATAACATCAGCAGCAACACTGAAATATTTCTTTCTAGATTGTCCTATTTCCCAACTCCTAGACAAATCAAACACCCAAGAAAAGAGAGCCAGTAACAAAACCCACAGACAATTCCCAGTTTCCTGCTATATTTCTTGTACACCTGCCATCTTCCAGCTCATCACAGAGGCTCTTCCTCTCACAAAACAGCCACCCTGCCAAATCCTGCAAGAAGGATTGACTTTATCCTATTTGTGACCCGCAAGTTCCATTGCTCCAATATCAGGTTGCCAAATGCTGTTGCACAGGGGTATTAATCCCCTCCGTGCCCCCAGGCAATGAGCTCAGGAAAGCAAAGCAGAACAGCTGGAGCTATGATTGCAACTGGGTGGAGAATGATTTTGCTGAAAAATGGGATTTTTTCCCCTGAAAAATCTCTCCTTCAACACTGGAAAAACTGACAATGCCTTTTTGTTTTCTTTAAATGAACAGCTGTGGCCGCTTTCCCTCTATGTTTAAATTATCAGAAAGCTACTGAAGTTTTCCATTTGAACGAGAATCCATAACCAAAGTGTTTACAACCACTAAAGAGGGAGCAATATGAAAAATAAGCCTGTTTAAAACATTCAAACCCCTTTTCTTTTAAATGAAAAATTAAGTTTTTCAACCAGCTGCATTATACATTTCCTCCTTGCTGTTCAGCTATGAATTTCAAGCTGAAAAGTTGGTGAGCCTTGCCAGTGCTTTTTAGACAGTTGAAAACTCGTTGGCCTCCCCCAGCTCACCCCTATCTACCCACACAGACCTCTGTGAACCCTCACTCCAGCAATCCCACGGCAGCCCAAGCTGCTCCTCCTGCCTTGTTATCACAATCCCACCCTTGTGCCAGCTCTGTTTGGGCACACTCACCCAGAAAAGCACAAGAAAAGCTTTTTCTCTGCTTTCTCAAGGTCTGACAGGGAAAGAGGGGCATGAACACAGCCGTGTGCTTTGCTGGGAGCAGTCTGGAGCGTGTGGCAGGGGGTGAAAGTGCCTCTCCTGCCCTTCTCAGGAGCTGCTCAGCCCACACTGGGCCAGACAGACCCCAGCCAAGCTCAGTTTTTATGCAGAAGGCTCCTGGTGAGGCTGCACTAGTTTTTTTACATCTTCCCTTCGTGCCTGGACACAGCTCTTGCCCCAACAGAGAGGAGAAAAAGGCAATACTGACCAGGTAGCTGATGTAGGGCAGGAACTGGTAGGTGAGGACAGGCTCTCCATACAAATATGCCACGTGCACGAGGCAGGCCAGCACTGGCCTGGACACCTGATCTCCCAGCACGGGCCGTTTTTGGTAGATGTTCCCTGTGCTCAGGGGACTGTTCTCGTCGCTGCTCGGTACAAACTGCTGCCTGGTCGGGCCTGCCCGCAGAACAACACATCGTGAGCTGAAGCAGCAGCCACACCCAAGCCACCAGCAGACAGACTGGGGGCAGAGCCCACCCTGGCACCCCGGGGAGAGGCATTACCGACGTAGCAGGACGTGAGCAGCCGCAGCAGGTTCCTGGCGATGAAGCGGGACGTGACTGTCGGGCCCAGCTTGGCCGAGAGCCACCTCACCATCTTACAGGCTGTGTCTGCAAAACAACAGCAGTCACAAGGACAGCGCCCAGCGTGGCACAGATTAGCTATCAGCCCCTGCTGCCCCAGCCCTGACTCCCACACCCACGTGCAGACCTGGCCTCTGACCCTGGTTCCATCGCTGTCCCCAAGCTGGGACCACGAACACCCCCAAATCTGGAGCCGCTCCTCCCCAGGCTCTGCCCAACAGCCTGGATGCTGGCAGGGTCTTACCCAGCAGTATGGTCTGCTCTTTGTCATCAGAGTGGTCTGGCAGCTCCTCTCCCTCCCCATCCTCTGGCTCGCTGCTGTCATCAGCCAGGGTGACATCCACGGAGGCCCCAGCAGCATCCACGACCACCGTCAGCTCCGCATCCACCGCCGCGTCCTCGTGCTCCTCTTCCTCGTGCTCCTCTTCCTCCTCCCCCGACTCCTCACTCTGCTTCAGGTCCTGGCTGCTGTCCATGGACTTCAAGCTGCTCTTGTCCTTCTGGGAGTCCCCATCAGCAGGTCTGTCCTCGCCCAGGGACACCTCGCTGGCGCTGCTCTTGTCACTCAGCCGGCCGAGGCTGAGCGATTCCTGCTCCTGGGGCTGCAGGGATTCCCCGACATAGAGGCCACTCTGGAAGTCCTCGCCCTCGGGCAGGTAGGCCTGGTCGTGGAAGCTGACCCCAGAGGTGTAGTCCAGCAGGTCGAGTGCAGCAGAGCTGTGCTCCACGTCCATCTTGATCTCCTCCCCAAACACGCACGACACCGGGCTCTCCCCTCCGCTCTCGTCGTCCTCAACGGTGCCGAGGAAGGATTTGCTCTCCTCCCGCGAGCTCTCGATGCCCACGAGGATCTGCAGGATGTGGGGCAGCAGGTTCAGGAGGAAGGGCTGCAGCCCCAGGCGCACGATCAGCTGGGCCACGAAGCAGTCTGTGTACAGGTAGAACCTGCCGTGGCGGGAGCAGGGCGTCTCGTAGGCTCCGATCAGGGGCTTCAGCAGGTATTTATTGGCATTCTTGGGCCCCAGGGATTTAGCTATGGGTTCAAAGAGGTACCACGCTGCGTAGACAGCGGTGTTTTCCTCGGACATCAGAGACAGTATGAAAGGCAGAAGGATCTCCAAGCCCTCAGGAGTGATTTCAGAAAGGATCCCCTCCAGCTGCTGCCAGAGCTGGAAAACAAGCTCCCGGCCTTGCCCTTCATCCTCGATCTTCTTTGCCTGATAGGTGAAAATGAACTTGTGCAGAGCTGGGAAGTACGTGGGGAAGGGGACGATGGAGCTGAAGGGGCTGAGGAGCTGCGTGGGACAGGGTGGGGGGAGACCCTGGGAGATGGGTTTGTATTCAAACAACTGCACCTTGCTGGGCCTGCTCTTCAGGAGCTTCTCCACGGGCACGCTGAGCTGCAGCAGCACGTGCAGCACGTGCTGGAGCGGGGCCGGGATCTCCTTGGGGTGGTAGCGGCAGAGGTTCCTCACCATCAGGAACCGCTCCAACAGCGACGCGTCGGGCTTCGAGGGACGCAGCCTCGGTGCAAAAATAATCTCAGCTACCAGAATGCCCAGAGCTTGCATGTCCCTCTGGAAGAGGTCTGAGAGACCCAAGGGCGGCTCTTCCCACCGCTGCTCCACCAGCTGCATCTCGCTGCTTAAGCCTTTAACCAAGAAATTGTCCAATTTCTCCAGTTCCTCCAGGGCCTGGAGGGGATTGAAGCCTTCAGGAAGCGTGATCTTCATGTCAAGCTGATCCACAGTGCCTGCCTTGCTCCGACGGAGCGGCCGGACCCCCGAGGATTTGCTGTCAGTGGCATAAGCAGGGAGGGTGGAGGGCTGTGCTGGAGGCACGGTGGCACAGGGCTGGTCAGCGGCTCTACCAGGAGCAGAAATGGAATCCAGGGCTTCTGTGCCTTGCTCCAAATCGTCCTCACCAGCGACGGGTTTCTCCCCTGACCAGGTGGTCTCACTGGGAGTAGCCTCCAGGACCACCCCGTTGACCACATCCGTCACCTGGCCTTGGATGTCCTCCAAAACCACGGTCTCCCGGATGTTCTGGAGCAGAGGCCGGGCAATGGCTGGAGCTTCAGCGGGCGTGTAGGCAGGTCCCACCATGCGCCTGGGATGGGGCTGGTCAAAGAGCTGCACCACCCCGTAGGTCGTCAGGTGCGTGTGGTTGTCGACCAAGTGGAGGCAGACGTTCTTCTCCTTGACTGCATCCTTGCCCAGCAGCTTGTAGCCAAACGTGAGGTCGATCCAGTGGTGCAGGTCCTGCGAGACCTCCCGGCTCTCCAGCAGCGTGCGGTGAACCTCGATGAACTCCTCGTAGGAGCCGCACCACGACGGCACGTCCAGGTCGGGCATGTCCGGGTGGATGGAGCGGAAGATGGAGGGGTCCGTGTAAAACTCTGGGATGCACTCGTCCGGCGTCCAGCTCTGCATGCGCTCCATGCTGGCTGGGTACTCGTTGGGCTCCCACTGGGACCTGACGTGGCAGCACAGCACCGCCTTGGGCGTCCTGCGGGCCGTGTACACGTAGTAGGTGATGTCCGAGAGGACGTCGGAGATGTGGTGGGGGACGTGGAGCTGCTCCCCGCTGGAGCCCCCCGCCACAAACGCCTGCTTGGTCATCTCGTAGGTGAAGTCCAGCTGCTTGTCCCCCTTGTTGAGGCGGAACTTGGATTTCCTTAGGTCCCTGAACTTGCCGTTTTTGGTGGTGAAGTCCACCACCCAAGGAAGAACCGGGTGGTAATTGGGGTCTCCCATTCTCCTCCCAGCCAAGCTGTTCAGACGCATCAGGTAGTCGAAGTTGCTGACCCGCCCATGCACCCACTGCAGCACCAGGTCTCGGAGGTCCTTCTGGCAGGCGCTGCACGTCACCTCCTGCCTCTGCACGCAGCTTTGCTCGCTCGCTCGATCCAAACCACCCTCCAGACTCTCTTCCTCCTCCCCCGGTCCCTCGTAGCCTCTGAAGTTCACCCGCAGCCGGCTGCACAGCTTCTCATCCACAGCCACGTCCCGAAGGGAGAAATCTCCACAAGCCAGACCCGCCTGGTGACAAGCCCTCATGGCCTGCAGCACGTGGAAGAGGAGGAAGAGGATTTTGGCGTGGCTGTTGCTCAGCTTGGCCGGGCTGAAGGTCACGACGTCGTGCAGGCAGTACTGCACGTAGGGGTAGACGACGTACAGCGTGTCGGCCGACTCCAGCAGCGCCTCGGCCTGCAGCACGTTGGGGCACCCCGCTTTGGCCGCGCTCTCCTTGGCGGGGGACGTGCCAGCCGCGTTCCTGCCCACCTGGAGGACGGGGCAGCCGTAGGCCCTGTGCAGGGCGGCCCGCAGCGCGTCCAGCGCCGGCACCGTGGGCGGCGCGTCCGGGCGCCGGTAGGGCCGCGCGTAGAGCCCGTGGGCCCTTCCCCACAGGTTGTGGTAGTTCTGGGCGGCCACGCTCCGCATGAAGCCGTGCAGGGTGTCGGCGGCGCCGCCGCAGCGCTGCTCGGGGGGCTGCGCCCGCAGCGGGTACCGCAGCCGCGCCTTGCGCAGCCCGTGGATCTCCACCCGCGTCCAGCCCGCCGGCAGCTTCTGCACCGAGCGCTGCAGGAGGGTCCTGAGCTCCGCCTCGCCCAGCCCCTCGGGCCGCGGGCAGGCCGCGGGCAGCAGCCGGCGCTCCCGGAGGCTCAGCAGCCACTTGGCCGGCACGAGGGCGGTGACGTGGCCCCTCTCGGGGGCCAGCTGCCGGCGGTCGATGCTCAGGTCCTTCTCCACGCTCTGCAGGAAGCCTTCCATGCTGGGTTCTGCTGGGAGAAAGGTGGTACAGACAGGCTGCGAGGGAGCGGAGCGGGGCAGAAACACCCTGCCCGCCCCAGCGGGGAGCGAGTCTCACTTCCCCACTGGCACCCAGGCGAAAAAAACCAGCTGGTTTGAGGAGCTTGGTCACTGTGTGGGTGTGGAGAAGGGACCGGTCCCGGCTGCGAGGGACGAGGTGGGAGCTCTGCAGCCAGGCAGGGGGACGTGGTGGGGCTTCCACAGCCCCAGGCTCAGGGAGGGGGACACGATGGGGACTTGCACATCCAAGGAGTGGGAGAAGGGATCTGATGGGACCTCTGCAGGCCTAGCGATGGTGGAGGGACACACAATGGCACATCCACAGCCAGGGAGCGGGACGTGGTGCCACCTCTTCAGCCCCAGGCTTGAGGGACACAAAGGGACATCCCCAGCGCTAAGAACTGGAAAGGAACACGATGGGATGTGAAGGGGGACACCTGCAGCCCCAAGGGCGGTGGTGGGGACACAGCGGCACCTCTGCAGCGGGAGGGGGTACACGAGGGGATCTCTGCGGCATAACCCCCGTGCCGGGGACACA
>VZRO01006406.1:326629-357483 GCA_013397915.1 Daphoenositta chrysoptera | reverse complement strand
TGTTTTCAAACCAATACACTCTCAAAGGACTTATTGGGAGAGGAGATTCAGGGATTGCATCTGAAGTCCAAAGCACAAGTTTTTAAGGGGGGGAGATAACAAGGGGAGTACACAAAATCCATCCAATGGGGACCAAAGCTGGGAGGAGTTCGAGGGTGGCAATCAATACTGGGACCAATCAAGGGGAATTGGAGACAACGGTGGCCACTCAGGGGTTTTCCAGGGGAGAACGTTCGAGAGGGGGGCAACAGTTAGGGAATGATTGACAATAAGAGTGACAAGGGCAAAGGCGGGGGGCAACAAGGGTAAAGGCGGGAGACAAACCGTTATAAACTGGGGCTGGGAACAGGGACAAACCTTCGACATATTTAAACAAATTAGAGTATGTAAAAACAACATTTGCACCACAACAGGACTCAATAATCTTAGAGGTCTTTTCCAAGCTAAATGATTTTATATGGTGTGAAATACACCTTGGGTCAGTTGGGGTCAATTGATCCAGCTATGTCCCCTCCAGCAGAAAAGGCACTGCCACTGTGTGAGCCCTGCCCAGCAATAACCAAAACACCTCTTCTTAATATCAACACAGTTTTCAGCACAAATCCGAAATACAGTCCCACAGTAGCCATGAAGATAATTAGCTCTGTCCCAGCCAAAACCAGCACACTTTGCCTTGAAGGCTTTTGGCTTGTCTGCTTAAATCAAGGGCAGGAAAGAGAGAGTAGTGAGTGCTTTACTCCACAGATATTGACAGCCAACAGGTAGAAGCCCTGGGGGGGGGGGAATCCAAATCCTAAAATCATTCACTGTTTCTGTGGAGTTTATCTAAACCACATATATTTTCTAGAGTGTATCTTCTCTAGAGTGTATCTTCTAATCTGTAGAGATGTTTCCAGTAGAGTTCCAGAATCATTTACAGAGCTCCCCTAAAAATCCCCAAATCTGCTGTTCTGTAGCTCTACACCATTCAAGCTCCATCATATGGTGCTGTTGTTTCATTGCTGGTACTGAGTGTGTAAATCCATTTGTTTCCTCAGTGAAAAACCACTACAGAGGAGTGCAGAGCTCCTGAGATTTTGCACTGTGAATGCCAAGGTACTTTTGCATGCTGTCTTAGTTTCTTTTCCTTGAGACACACAAGATGTACAGCTCGTGTTTAAACTGCCCCTGGTTTAGGTAAATCTTTTCACTTGCTTCCTGTATTGATGAGTTTGTTCTAATGCCTGCTCACAAATCTAGCGAAAAAGACACAAATCTTTTTCCCATTTGCCATAATTCCCTAATCTTAATATTTGCTGTTGATGAAGATATAAAGGTGAATGATACTTAACTCCTCTCAGGTAAAATGCAGTGAAGTTTGGAGATATGTAGCATTGACTAACTTAAAAAAGTTGGTAGTAAGCCTGGGGAATTCCGTAGAAAATAGCTGTTTAGTACTTTGCAAAATGTTTAGCTGCTCTTTTTTTTTTTTTTAATTTTTTTTCCCCTTGATTTTCTCAGTATTGGCTTTTCAACCTGAATATCCCTAACTTAATATAACTGATGAGAACACAGTAAAAGAGCAAGATTTCATAAAAGTCGATGGAAAGCTTGCAAACTTCCTTTTTTTCTTTCTTGAAATAGTTAGAAGCTGAATTAGGCCATCACTGGGGTGGGGTGGGGATTTTATATCTGAGAGGGAAAAAGAAGTCTTATGGAAGTCAAATGGATTCTCTCCATGCTGGAAAAAATATTACCAATATTTCACACACTTAAGTAATTTCCATGTCCATATAAAATGAGGACTTTTTTCTTCTATCTACTCCTTTTTTTTCTGTCTACCTCAAGTCTCTGAACAGGTTTAGTTAATCACTGCTTATATCAATATGTAATTCAGATACGGTGGTTGCAGATTTTGATTCCCATTTCTTTTGAGTTCCTTGACGAGAACTAAGTAGCTGGGGAATGGTTCTTATAAAATCATACATCGAAAGTAGTGCAGGCGCAATGGAAATATTAATGAACATGATTGTTTTGACACATAAGAATTAGAGCATGTTTAAATATTATACATAGTGTATGAACTGCTGGCACAAAATTAGAAACGTGCGATTTTTTTGTCTAGCAAATGCAGTTCAATTCTAAGTTCTTCTCAGACTTAAAGAAGTCAGTTTACTTAAGTCAGCTTTTGAGGCCTTTTAAAGTCTCTGTATTTCTGATTAAATGCAGCCAAAGAGACTGCACATAGGAGTGGTTTGGTGAACTCCAAACCTCTGCAGTGTCTCAATTATGAAAATCAGGTTAATCTACCCTAATTTACTCTATGTTCTATTTTTGTATTTATAAAATGAAATTTACTGTTGCTTTTTGGCAGTGTCAAAATTTACATTTGGAAAATTCTTTACTTTTGGCATAATATATACTTTTTGCTCTTTTGACCATTTTTAAAATGCAAATAACAGTAGAAATACAAAGCATTTTTCTGATGTCCTAAAATAAAAATGCAAAGTTTACAGGGTTATAAAACCATGGGTTAGGAAAGATTTAGAGGATCTTGAGCCAGGGCTATTTTCAGATGTTTGTATTGGGGTGCGTGGGATTTGCAGGACGTTTTATGCTAAGAGCTTTTCAAAGTGTTTGTTTAGTAATACTGTCTGTTGTGGTTTTTTCATGCTTTACAAACTGTTCTTGTTTTAAATGGCTAGATATGATCCCAAAATTTTAACGGCCAAATGTGTCCCAGAAAGTATTAAAATATTCTGCTGTGATTGGAACAGGTAGTGGGCTGATGAATATATACCTTTTTACATTTGGGCATCATGATGGAATTCTGTTTCTTAGCTTTATTAATGGAGGTTTTTGGGTTTTTTTAAAAAGAATAATAGAGATATGGAAATGTGTGCTGGAAGGCTTGTTTTTTTAGCAGGAAACTAAATATGTCTTAAAGGATAACTTCGTTTAAATGACTGAAATTATGAATGGTATATATTTGACCTGCTTTTAGAATTGCTCATTTCTTTACAGTATAATGTAATTCATGCTGTTAGCGTGTCCTGGTTTTGAAAATTGAAAAACCAAATATTTTCGTCAGCCAGGTAACACTTCTATCTATAGGCACCTCTATGGAAAAGTGTCATCTTGGTTGTCCTGATCATTCTTGGATTAGACTGAACTCTATGAATTACTGGTTCACTTAGATCTCTGAATGACAATGGAGTGTAGTTAGTAGAGATATAAGTTCCTAGTAGAAGATGGTTAAATAAACAAGGATGAAAGTGCAGTATAAAAACTTAAATTTCTTAAAGAATATTATGCTTATTTAAAACTTTTATTTAAGTAAACAAAAAAGATCTGTAGTATCTGTACTAAAACCCCTTGAATTTAAGCAAGAGTTTTTGTTGTGTTCCGTGTCTGAGTACAGATGGCTTTGTTCTAGTGGTTATCCTTTATGAAGCTCTAGGTTTAAATGCTGCACGACCTAGGACAGCTCTGTCAGGGTTGCACAGAGCTTTTGTGTGGTCTCTGCATGTGCCCCTTGGTCAGTTGCCTCGAGCCCAGGTATCTGACATTCTGCTCAAGAATTTGGAGAATTTGCACAGCCAGTAGTTAAGATGCTTCCTAATGGCTTGTTTGATTGACCAGATGATTATTCAAACTTTAATAACTTGTTCAGCAGTCTTAAAGAATTGTCTTTGGAACCTTTTAAGGACACTGAAATTCAGCTTTCCTTGGCAGTATTTCACTTAAGTGTTATAGGAAGAAAAGCATTTTTAGTACAAGACATGAGCACTGGAATTTCCTTACTGAGTCCTGGACAGTGACGGGTGGAGGTGCCCAGGCCCAAAATATCTATGTAAAATACTTTGGAATATCTTTTGAAATTAATCTTTTCATCTTTCCTTTTCCTCTATAACTGCATGCTTTGTCAGTTGAAGTTTACCAGTAAATTCCATTAGAGGATGTGCTTAATTAAGTTTCTGGATTATATCTCAGACTACACTCAATCTATGTAGTAGATGCGTGTCCTCAGTTTCTGTTCCTCATCAGGAGTTCCAAAGAGAATTTTGTTGTTCAACTCCATGGCTTTATCTTGTAGGAGGAAAGACTGAGGAAGGTGAGATGATCTTGGCTTTCGTTGTAAGACCTGCACCCAGAAACTATGTACTCTAATTCTGTAAGTTATTAATAGTAGTTATTGTGCAAGGTTAAATAGTTTTGCAGCTCTCTTAGGTTCGTGCTGTTTACTTGAGATGGATACTTCCCTGGTTTTGTTTTCTGTTTTAACAAGCTGCCCTGTTGCAGGAGAGCAGCTTGCTCCCTGCAGGAGGTTCAATCTGCAGGTGTGAACTTACCTGTGGTGGGGCTTGAGAGAGCTCCTCTCCCTCCTGTGAGTTCCTGCCTAGGTGAGGACAGAACAGGAGGTTTCATGGAGTTTAACCCACTGAACACACACAGGTAGTGGCTGTGCCTCGGAGCAACAAATCCTAGCAAATTAATGGATCTGCTCCTTGATGCCACCCGTGGCTGGAGCTGTATGATCCAGGGCCGTGAGGCCAGGAGAGGGGTCTGTGTGCAGCAAGGAACTTTGCTGCTGAATTTTTGGAAGCTCTTGCCCTGGTGTGTTTTTCCTATTGCTGACATAGGTCTAATTTGTTTGTTATCTGGCATTTCTTTGTTTGATGTCATTGTGGTGTTCCTAAAAGGGTATGTTTTTCCCCTTGGGAAAATAAGAAATTTTTATTTTTTTCTTCAATTAAAAACCCCAAACCAACAAAACCAAAACCAAAATCCCATAAAAAACCTAAACAACCACCCAAACACAGAAATGCAGTGACTCATGTAGAAGTAATAATTTTTCTTTCTTTTGGATATATTTCTCCTTGTGGCAGATGTATGAGATACACTGAGGTTTGTGGTGGTTTATTTTTTTGCTTACACTCAAGATAACTGCAGGCACTGATGTTAAGAGCAAAGCTTGTTTGGCTTTTGTTTACATTCTTCTTAAATTTATTGGCTGTTTGTTTTCAGATTGGTTTCAGTTTTTTACTGTTTTTCCTAAAATGATATTTTGATGCTCTTTTTCTCTCTGCTGTTGCTCCTGATGGTTTGGTATTTATTGGAATGCAGGAGTCATGGTGAGGATATTGATCTGTGCTAGTCTTTTTTTTTCTTTCTTTCACATGGTCATTTAGATTGAGCCATCTGCTTGCCTAATAGTGGGAATGCTGAAGAAAGACATTTTCTTTTCAGCTTACATCTGAACTTTTCTTCCATGTAGAGGTTATTTACTTGCAAATAAGAAGATTGAACTATGATTTGGTGGCATTATGTGTAAAATTGTGAAAAATAAATTATATTCCCCCAAAATATTTTCTTTGATGTTGGTTCTTTGTCCCTGCTTCACTATTGATTCAAACCATGGCATATGAAGTGCATCTTTTCTGTAATCACTGCTGCAAGTGGGCAAGAGAAAGGACCATCTTTATTCTACTAATTTTCTCACAGTTAATAGGAGAAAAAAACTTTGGTAAATGCCCTCCATCCAAGGGTCTGAAATACTCTGGAAGATGGCTTTCTAGCATTGTTGATTTAGGAGAGGGAGTAGGACACATCTCCTGGGAAGCTGCCCCATGCTGAGGACAGCCCAGTGAGCCTGCACAGGAATGCAAACAATCCACAGAATCTGAGTCCTGGGCCTCACCCACCTTAGAGAACTGAAATTTATTTTAAGCAAAATCTATGTAAAATAAATCCTCAGCACTTCGAAGTCTGAAACCAATCAAATATTTTGTGTCCACTCTGACTGAATGATTAAGTGGGAAAATAACAAAGGTAGGGATGATGTGGTGGATGTGGTTTAGCCTGATCTCCATTAATTCCTGGTAAACTGACCAGGTTCCTCTGTGTATTGGTCATGGAACTGGCCATGGACTGTCACAATGAGGGCTCCAACAGGTTCTCCAGAGAGGTGCCACAGGCACATTTGATATTTCTGAAATAGCAGGGAGGAGTAGACAGGGAAGAGGTGGTTCTGCAGGATATTCCTGACTTTTTTCTCCTCTAGGCTGAAACATGGTAGTTTCCTGGGTTTCTTTGGGAGTCTGAGAATGGGAAGGCTCTGTAGACATCTGTCTGGAGTTACCCCATTACCAAGCTCTGGACTCATAATTGTCCTCTCAGGAGGAAAATTTTTCCCTTAGGCTGCAGAGGAAACCTGTGCAATCTGCCAAATGAGATGTGTACGTTTTGATTTTCAGGAATATCAATAATGCTGTTAAATGAAGTCCTTCAGTAGTTTGACTGCTGACCAATATGGGTAAATCTGGTTCACATTTATTTTCCACTAAGCTATGTCTTTCTTACCTGTTTGCTGTCTCATTCTTCCCTGGTAAAGCTCTATGATTTGTAGCCTAGCACGTGGGAAGACTCCTTGTCATGCAGTATGGTTGTCTTAAAATTCTTGTTCTTTGTAACTTCTTAGCCCTCTTGCATGATGTCTCTCAAACTCTAGATTCCTTTCTGATGTCTCCAGTGGAAAAGGGTGGAAATCATGTCTGCCATTTCCCCTTCTGCAAATACTTCTGCTTGTAGTTACTTCTACAAGTAATCCCTTTGAAATCAATAGGGAACATTCCCAGCAGTAGAGTCTGAAATGTCTTACACAATAAAGCCTAAGGCTGGGAAACATTACAGAATGTTGTATGACTTCATTACAAAGGGCATCACCACAAAAAAAAGAAACTCCATCTTAAGTAACCACTAATGAACTTATGTTCAGAAAGTAAGACAGTAAGTGGTTTTGGAAACTATTTGATTTTCTAGTTGTCTTTATTTGCAATATCAACAGGGCCTTTGTTAAAATATCAGCTTAAATATTTCAACTTTGAATAATGCTTGTTTCAAGAAAAGACGAGAAAATCAAATCTGATCTTTGATAGCTCCTATGCAATATTCTCTGCTACCACTTGTAATCTTCCGTGGCCACTTCCCACCTTTTGGTGTTACTTCATTCCTTCCCAACCCCATTAAAAACCACCTGCTCTGGTGCGTGTGTAGCTGTGATAACTACTAACAGTCTTTTGGATTTTTGAAAATTAAATAAGCAGAAAGTAAGTATTTTACAAGTGTACTGTTCTAACCAAATATTGAAATAAATAAGAGTATTTGAAAAGCAGCTCTGAGTCAGGACTTCGGTAAATTACAGTTTAATCAGCAAGGCCAAATTATGTCTGGAAGCACACTTGTAAACTTTGGTAGAAACTGCTCCCATGTATCTGGAGCAACAGTACATGTGATGTACTTTTTTTTCTTTGATAATGAATTTTCAGAGGCCCTAGATTTTGGTTTAAATTTTTCTCCTGATTATAGAGGAGGCTTTTAATGCTGCTAGAGAGGAAAGTATTTGGCCCATATTATTCATTATGTGAAATCATGAGTGAAAATACAAAAATCTCTTTCCAAATCCTCAAAAGCTGAATAATGACTCAGTGTAAATGTCCACATGCAGTGAATGTAACCTGAAGCTTATTTCAGAGAACACCTTTTTGATGAAAAAATATAGGTGAAAAGGCTGATTTCTAGGTGGTGAAATAATCTTGTGCAACAACCTGCAGTTCATGTTGGAGCCCACACATTTTACAACTATGAAGTAAACCAGAGAATTTATAAAGTATAAAGGAATAGAGTTCTACTCTCTTTTTAAATAGTCACTTCTATAATGCCCAGTTGACAGCACATAGAAATATAATACTATAAAACAGAGGTGGCAGATATGTATGAACGCCACTAAATACAATTTTATAATGAAAATTTTGTCTTATGAGGTGAAACTTCTAGATCATATTAGAATTCTAAATTTTTTATGCATAGCAATCAAATGACCTCTCCATATTGCCACATAAAGTATAGATTTAAAGTTAAATGATCCAGTCAGTCATTTAGCATTTTCTTAGGCCATCTTTTGCCAGTAACTACAGTTGTTTACATATAGTTCTGTTGTTTATGTGTTTGTATTACTTACATTTTAGGAACTGAAGAAAGAATGACACTTTTAAAAACTGTTTTTAATAGGCTTTGTTTATTTTTAATACATAGTGTTCCAGGCTCTTGCTCTAATGATTTTTTTCACACTGAATTGATAATTAAATTCATTCATTTTCCTGGCTGCACAATTCTTTTTAAATAAAAAGTTATGGGTAATAATACCTATTACGTTGAAAGTATAGAGGAGAAAAGGGCAGATCCACAGCTTTTAGCTCAAGGAGAGCGGCTGGATTTTGCAAGTTACAGGTTTAAATAAAATCAGAAGTCTCGAGTCCTCTCTCTACACTGCAGTAATGGTAGATCTCCAAGAATTGTGTTGTTTTTCTCATGCAATAGTGTGTGCTGTGTCTTTTGCAGTAAAACAGGAACTTTGGGTATGTGGTGTGTGATCCATTTCATGATATTTATTTTCAGTAATTTTAGAAATGGTGCTAAGTGTTGGTCCTCTTGGATGACTGGAGACTGTGTGTTTCTACCCCTCACGTACACATAGTAGCAATAATCTTCACACCTCTTCCACTCCCCCCTGCCAGAGTGATTTCATGTCAATACATTGGGGAAAATACTGTGAACATGTGAAACGTGGGTAACAGAAGATGCATATAATAAAAATTCACCCCATTCTGATCTTATTTATTGGCTTATAAAGCCTCTGCAATTTTTATCTGTTTAATGAGATTTTAGATTTTGCAATTTTTAATTTATGCAAAAGGAGTTTACTACTTAATTACTAATAGAGAAGACATTCTTAGCCTCATATTTATTTTTTGTCATGTTTACAGAACTCAAGAAGAAAAAACATTATGTCCATTTGGTCAAACACATACTTTAATTGTATTTTGAAAAAATTAGTGCAAATGAGTTAAGAATTTAAAAATTTAAAATACATAATAACCTCATTTTGTAAAATTTACTTTGTGAGCTGGAATATCACCAGTTTTCAAAAGCAATTCACAAAAAGAGTAATTTTGAAATTGTGATAAATAAAATGCTTGAATGAAAAGTGAGAGGAATCTAGATCAGTTTGTAGGTATTGCTTTTCAGCCTCTGAACTCAGGCTCATGAATTCTTTTGGATTCAGATGGGTGGAATTTTTTGATTGTTGTCTGCCCCTGGGTACATGGTCCTTAAAGGCTGAGCATCTCTTCCTCTGATGTAGCTCTTTATTTTTAAGGCCTCCTCTCCTCCTTTCTGTCTCTCTACCTTTTGCATTTTATTCGTATTTTTTCTCTTGATTAATCCTCAGTGTAAGTCAGTTTGACTTTAAGGTTAACAGGGCTGGTAGAGCCATTGGAGCAGAGTCTTGGGGAGGCTCTAGGTGGAGTTTCAACATTAAAAGCCCCTTTAGAGGTTTTCCTTTCTACCTGCTTTCTTGCAGGTGTATGGCAGATATGAATGAATGCACAGCCACAAGTCTTCATCCCACTTTCCTTATGTGTTGGAGGGCTGCTGATAATTTTCTCCCAGCACTGTGTTCCTTGAGATTTAGGTGTTGTCCATTGATGATGAAAATAAGCTTTGGCTTAAGATTGCTACTCAAGCATCTTATTAAATAAGAATATGCCATCCCACTTAAGAGAGTAAAGATTTAAATCTTCTGTTATTTCAGGAGTTGAAAATGTTTTTGTCCTGTTATTTTCTTACTTAAAATACTTCTGCTGCCTATATTACCTTTAGTAATTCTCACCAAGCATCTCATAACTTTTCATACGTATCTGTAATTAGCGTGGATGGTTCTGCCTTGGGTATCCTCATTTCACAAACTTGTTAAGAACAAATGAGCGACTTACAGGAGACCTGAGCAATAATCACTGATCCCCAAGTTGAACACCACAAGACCTGTACCAGTGTCAAGTGCCAACACTGATGTATTTGAAAAGGCAAAGACTGAGATGCCATCTGAGACACTTGTCCTGTACTAAGGAACAGGATGTTCTCCCCACTGTCTAAGGTCCATCACAGAGGGAGTCATGAGGGAGCCCAGATGATCTTTTTAACTCATCTGCTTGTCTGTGCTGGTATTATGATCTCCTGTCTCAATTATTTCTGCTAGACATGGCTGAGTGTTCTTTCAGAGCTAAAGACAAGGGTGTTACATTGAGCTCCTGCTCATGTGTTGGTGTAGATAATGAACTCCCAGATGCTGAATCTTTGAGTTTGTCAGAAGTTGTTAGTCAAATCCTGTAGGAGTACTGAAAGCATTCCTCATGGAAGTCTGGAATCAAAGTAAGTTTGAATCAGCATCATCAAGTTGGATGTGTGGTTCCTGTTTGGGTCGACTTCTAATGAAAAGCTTATGAATTAAAAAGAGTCAGCCAGAAAGGGAAAGGGCAGCTAAGAGGAACCAGGCTCAGGAACACTGAAAGAATCAAACCCAGTGAAATTTAAGACAACTTTTAATAAGTATGTTGCAGGGGACCTCAGATTTTTAAGTAATGTGGTATTGAACAATTCCATTAATAGTGGCAAAACAGGCTTTTTTGAATCACGCTTTGTAAATGAGTAAACTGAAGTGAAAGTCTGCTTGAAATACTATGGGGCATGTGACTTCTTGGGTAATTCTAACAGGGAATTTGACCCCTTTATCACAAAAGACTGACCATCTTGTAACAATTCCAAGCAGGCTTGAGGTTTGGCAGAAATCTCTGTATGAACTGTTTCATTTTGTAACTGCATATTGTCCTTCACAGGGTGAGAAACCTGAAAATTTCAGGTAATTTATTACTGGTTTGTTTTTCTAATGGCTGGAATTGACTGCATAGGGTCATTGTCCTGTGAATTTCCTTAATGATACCATATAAGAAAGGGATTTTGGTGCACAAGTTAGGTAACAATTGAGGAAAAGTGAGCATATGCTTTGCAGTGAGAGGTGTCTGCTGGCTGCCTGAGGAGGATCCCTGCTCCTTCAATAAGCTACTAAGGTCAGTCTCATGTGGAGGGCAAACTTGTGGCATCTAGACCATGTGTGTATATATGTGCTTGTTTCAAACTGTAGTTTACTGCTGTTTAAAGAATTACTAATTCTTTTGAAACATTCTCCAAATACCTACTGCCAAATCCCTTGATTCTAGGGAAGATGTGGGGAGCTACATATTCCCTTCTGCACCCTTTCCTCTAAATAACACAGCCTGTAAAGCTTGTTTGATCGAAAATTGTGACATCTTATTGTGGAATATGCTGAAGTTTTAGGGAGGTGGGACTGGACTATGGCATTTAAAAATGAAGCGTCGCTGTTTTCTCTACAAAGTGAGAATCAAGTATCTGCCTCCTGCAGCATGTGCATGGATGGGAGAGAATTCTTATCATGGCACTTGAAGATCTTCTTATTGCCTGGATTTTTCCTGAAGGGCTTGGGGTATACTCAGTTTCTTCCCCCTTTACACAGTTAAAGATGTTTTTGGAGTGTGACATTTGCTCCTATAGAGGGGAAAGGCTCAGGGGCCTCTGATGCAGGTCCTGAAGGTCCCTGCCTGAGCCTGTAGCATCCTTACAGGTGCAGTCCTGGGCCCTGAGCTTTCCTCAGCCAGCGGGAGATGTCCTGCTTTACTGGGGATTTGCACTTAAATAAACTAAGTTCCTTTAACAAAAGGAAGTCTCTTCCCATTTTGCAGTCTGTAACATCTGAAGTATCAGGACCTTATATCTCACTCTGCCAATATTCTTAAAAAACCGTCTGTAAGTTTGCCTTGCAGAAATGTATCACAGGTTAAAGAAAAAGGGAACATACTAAAGAATCCTTTGTGGATTTAACAAACCTCAGTATATTTTTCAGGCTGAAATGTGATTTTTTTAATAATACATTTGTGAAAACCCAGTTTTGCTGTTCAGTTGTGTTTATCCTAATAACTAGTTATTTCACTGGCTTCCTCAACAAAGAGAAATAAAAAACAGGAAGAAATTATCCAGTTGGTGGTAAAATCATAGTGTAGGCATACTTACAAGAACAGAATTACTACAACTCTTGTTTCTTTGATGAGGGAGTTTTGTAAATTAGCTCATTTTCGTATTCTTGCAACAGACGCATGCAGAGAACTCTACCCTGCATCCTTCCTGCATTAATAAATAATCATTCTGCATGTTTTTGGCTCTAATCACTTATGCAGACAAATGCAACTTTCAGAAGAAAAATGTTCCTGTGGAAGGTATTTGCGTAACTGTGACTGCAGGTGAGAGATCTGTATTTTGTGCCAAGTGCTGTCTTTTTCTAACATTTCTGGTGCTTGATCTGTGCTCCAGTGAGTTGGTGTTTCAGTGCATCTCTCTCTTCACAGTTTCTTAACTTTTCTTTGTGAGCAATGAATGTCAGTAAAAAGGGCAAAAACCATCCGCCAGCAAATTACCCTACTTAAATCCAGGCAGTCTATGGCAGCATTATGATTCCTTATGTCTGGAGTATTTTTTTGCAAAAGTTAAATAATATTATTAATTTGCTTTATATTAGGGTAATGCAGTATTTTGAACAAGACCGTATCAAATTCCTCACATTTGAAGTATCTGGCTAATAGGCTGTTAAAATGATTATTCCATCAAAATATATATGATCGTTTAACAGTTCATGGTTAGCATCCCATGGTTTATACTCAAAGTTTATGCTTACGTATATTTTTAAATGCTATGGTATTTCTTATTTCAGCCTTGGAAATACTGCAAGTATGATTAGCAGAAAGATAAATATTTTTTGTCTAAGAAGCAACTGATTGTTGGCAATGTGGAAGAAGTCTTATCCTTTATCTTTATAATTCTAATGAAGGCGTACGATTGATAGCTGAATTTCTCCTGTGAATATATTTCACTTCCATGCATTCTGTTCCAAAAATACAACTTCAGCTTTTTCAGAATGCTTTAGAAATAAATTCTCTTCCCCAGTTCTGCATGATTTTTATAAAATTAGGTCAAAGGAGTTTACAATTGAAAACAGTACTTTGTCATATTATCTACAACACATGTCCAGCAAATTTATAAATCCAGTGCTCATTTGAGTAAAGTTCCAAATCATAATGAATGGTTTAGACAGCATTATCATCAATTTCCTACAGGTGCAGCTGTGGAAATCAGTGACTTCAATCAAAAACCTCGGTCAAATTTCACAGCACTGTCATTTTTTCCATTCAGGTTTTGCTGAAATTAAAAAAAAAAAGACAATTCTGTAAATGTCTTTACATCCCTTCTACCTTTGGGTGGTGCTTTTGAGCAGTGCTGTGTGGTTGTTTCTGTTCAAAGAATTTAACAACACTCATATTTTTACACTTTATACTAACACTATATTTCTTTTGTGATATTATGGAGTTAAAATTGCTCTGTGTGTTTTAATACACATTACAACAACCTCTTAAGGCAAAAAAGTAAATTCATGCAAGTGAGTTATGGAAAGTGAAAAGAATTGTGCTACTTCATTCATTGCAGGGATAGTTGTTGGAAACAGGCATTTTCCTTCTGTGGACTCTGTGCTCACCGTGTCTCATGCAAGTTGTCCATTGATAAGTTATCTTTTGAATAATAATCTTTAAAGGCTTGATTAAAGGGCATGAGGAAAGAATACGTAGTCAATATAGCTTGCTTTAAAATAATTTAATTTTTTTCGCTTGTCTTTCAAATATCGTTGATGCAGCTTGTTCCTGTTGCTTTGCTAGCATCTGAAAATTAGAATAAATGAGAAACTTCATATTACTGAGTTAGTGGTACACTTCCTAGTTTATAGCACTTCATATGCCACTGGCTTTCTAGGGCCTTCTATAAAACACTGCAATTAAAATCCAGTAACATTCAACAAAAATACAATGCTGATCCTTTTGAAGAATTCCCAGTGTACAGAAAAGTGAAGTTATAACAAGCTGAACCATTGTACCTTGTGAAGCCAGGAGCTCAGGGCTGCTCCTGCCTTCAGGCACACAAGGGAACAACCTGCACTTCGCACCAGATCAACTTGCAGACTGACAGATCTGTCTCTGTGACTTGGGAAACCACTTGTTGCCAGCAACATCTTTTTGCAAAGCTGTAGAAACTTAAATCCTGAGGGGTTCCTGCTCTTTTCCTGTGGGAAGATAGTTTGAGCTCTGTTAAATTTAAGGGACTGTCATCAGGTTGTGAAAAATAACCTTTATTTTACTAATGCTTTCTGACTTATTTGCTATTTTGTTTTTGCCTTTCGAATGCTTGTGTGTTTTCTGTCTTCATGCAGTGCTGGTGTAATATTTGACAGGAATTTTAGAAGTCTTATGCTGTGAACATTTCAATTGTGTTGCAGATGGAAGAGTTCCCAAACTTTTTCTGTTTCAGGCTTCATTGTAAAGGCTATGAACTGTAAGTTAGTGAGATCTTTTTTATTTTTAAAAACTTTTTTGTATATAGAAGTATGATAAAATTACAATTTTTATTAATTGGTGATGCCACTTTTCCAGTATTGGAGTAGGGTTCCTTTCTGTATAAAGTTGAGGGCTAGCTGTTTGTGTCTCCACTTTTCACACCCTCCTGGAGAGAGCAGCTGGAACAGCCAGGCTCCTGTGATTTCACCTCGACTTCTAAACTGACTGGGCCACTTTAAAACTCCTCTTCATTAAAGCCTTTATAAGGTAAAAAGCATTGAGTTTATAATATATATGATTAACTTTTAACATATTCAATTTCTGCTGTGTTTTTCTGCAGTTAGGCAGTGATGGCAGCTTTACTCAAGGCTGCACTGAGAGCTGAGGCAGAAGCACCCAGAGCTGTGCCCTGGTTAATCCATGGAAAGGTTTGCAGGATGGGGCTCCTTTTTGCATTTGGCAATTCTGTCACATCAGGCCTGTTCTGCAACACAACAGTTCTTTGTTTTGTGGCCTTGCTGAATTCAGTTTCATGTTAAATGATTGATCTTTGTTGTTTGTCTTGTGTCTTTCAGTAACAACCCTTTGAAATCTCTCTTAACTGCTTTGGTTTACTTTGTTACTGTGTTCAAGTTTAATCTGAAAATTATGTCTGATTCCTTCATCCTCCCTAATGAGTTATGAGTCTTCTCTGCCTTTTTATTTTTTTGTAGTCAAAATATAAAGCATCTGTGTGCTGTAATTCTCTTAATACTTAAATAAATGTTGTTTAAGACTATTAAGAAGTACTTGGAAGAAAAATTCAGTGTCCATAAATCAATTAAACTAATGTATACAAAATAATCAGTAGTATATGGGGCCAGACGTTTCAAGCATTTCTTTTTTTCCTGAATATATGTTGATAATTCAGTATATCTCTCTTTTTTCCTGTGCTTCATAGAGGTTTGCCAAACTGATGCTGTCTCAGTTAACAGGCGATGAAGAGTGGTAATTTTTAAAACCATTTTAAAGAAAAGGCATTAATGTAATTTTTGAAAAATAGTAATGCAAAATAATGAATTTCTAAAATAAGCATTCAAAGCAGTTTATTTAATAGGGTATGTTTTGGAGGAGGGAAAAGCCCCACTCCCACTTTAGCAGTGCAGCAGCACCCAGGTATGCTGGGATATTAGCAAAAGTGTTGACCATGCAGAATGTGACGAGACAAATGTCTTCTCATTGTGTGAAGCGTGAAGGCCATGATAGACGATTTCAAACAACAAAGCGCAGCCACTGAGACAAAATTAGTGTTGCTTTTTAATTACCAGTGTCTGTAATGTTATCTATCCATAACTGTCTTGAAATAGACTGTCAACAGAAAGAACAGAAAGACACTTAATAGTTCCACCTAGTATTTCTTATGTGTCTTAAGTTGTAATTGTGTGCCTTTATAAAAAGCATTTAAAGCTTTCTTTGAAACATTTACTTATAGCTTAAAAAAAAAAAAACAACAACAAAAACTTTCTGTACTTTAGGGAAAGTGCCTTTTTATCTTTCTAAGAAAAGAAGTAAGCAGTCCTTGTTAAATGCTGTTTGGAAGTCAGGGTGAGGGGTAGAAAATGGAACTTGGCCTGACATTTTTCAAGCAAAGTTTACACTCAGTGAGCTGTGGTTTTTGTCAGTCACAAATAGCATTATGACACTAATAGTAAATAAGATTCTTTATTCCTGAAAGATTCTTGAGCTGAGATGGGGTGTTCTTCATATATTAGTACGTGTATCTATTGTGAAGATGAAGCATTTCTTACTTTCTGGGCTTGCAGGAGATGAAAGATAGGCCAGCTTTTGAAAATGGGTTACATGGCACACGCTACAAATGAGCAGGGAAAGCAATCGAGCTAATAGATTACAGTAATTATCCAATCTTTGGCTAGTTTGTATTGGCAAACTATAAATACAGTACACATTAGAACAAGGTGCTTACAGAATGTACATGAAAGGTCAATGTAATTTGCAAGTCACTAGTCATTAGAATATGCTAAAAACCATTGCTTCAGGGCTCAGATTTTAATGATGAATACATTGATTATTAAGTAGCAGAGGAAAAATGTAGCAGAGCTACTGTAGTGTAATGATAGGTCGCTTTATTTTGGGAAGGAAATCAACTAAGCTTCAGAATGCATGCATTGAGAAATATAATTGCAGTGAGGAAAATTCCTCAGAGGAGCTTGGCACATATTAAAAGCAAAAACTTGAGACATGTTTGTGATAAGATTACTAATAAATCTCTGGTAAGTCTTAGACTCCTGACAATAACACAGCAACAGAGCACTTCATCTTCTCCATGCTTTAGAATTTAAGATCGGTCACAAACAATCTAAATTACGACTGATACTAGGCAGATGCAGTGCTGCGCTGTGTTGCTCATCATAAATCTCCTGTTCCTTATATGCAAATTAAACTCCATTTTAAAAGATAATTTTTCACATGGTGATCTCCTTTATTTGTGAAATACCAGTGATTCTTAATGTTAGGAGAGTCATCTCAGGAGTGCAGTGTAACCATTGCTTAGGGAGAAGAGAAAAAGGAGGCAAGTTTGTTTGGAATAGTTTGGACATCAGTGCATGGGATGTTTCAAATAACTTATTAAGTTAGACACAGCACTAACACTGTTTGTAGTTTAGCCATGGCCTTGTTTTCTTCAGCAGCTGCCTGAGTAACTTATCTTTGACTTTAAAATTCTGTCTTGTTTGTATCAAATCTTTAAGGTTCTTTAACTCTTACAGCAGTAGAACAGAACCAAGCTGTGTAGGCAAAAGTGCTCGTTTTCATCAGCAAATAATAACCCCCTTTAGCTCTTCATTTAAACCAGCAAGCTTATCTCCCTTCAGTATTTTGAAAATAGTTGTGTGTGTATTGCTGGCTTTCTCTCTCTCATGCAGATGCTGAGTTATGGGAATAGGATATAGAGAATGCAGATTTAAATAATTGCTATACAGGTGTTCTCAAAATAGGCTGTGTCTTATAGGGGTGAGATCTGAAATGTAAAAAATTTTGTAGATGGGGGAAGGATGTTAAAAAGTTTAAGAATTTCCATTAAAAAATATTAGTACTCTGTTTTCATGAAAAGATTTAAATGCTTCTGTGAAATCATAACTTGTGTAGTGTAAAGGGGAAGAAATGTGTAATAGCAAAGTACAGTAACTATCGAAACCGTTCTTTCACTTGGCGTATTTGATAAGTCAAAAATAACTCATGCTAAATTGAATCAAGCTATATGTTGTACAATCTGAGACACGAGGAGAGAATGGATAGGATTGAGGAGCACTTAGCAGAACATGAATCAGATAGGCCACATTCTCCTTGGTATAAGTAATTCTTGCTCCTTTGACATCACTGGTCTGCATCACTTAAAATTCTAATCTGACTAAGATGGTTTGGTCTGTGAGTAATGGTTGCTGTTGGTGTCAACATATTGGGTATTTGGTATTTCTTAGGAATTGGAATAAACCCTGACTCTTAGTCATGTTTTTAGAACTCGACATGTGATAGCTACAGGTTAGGAAACTTTTTAATGAGTAAAAAAAGTGAAAAGATCTTTTGAAAAACAAACAAACAAACCCCTACTGTTGAAATGAATTAGAATTATTCTTAAGTAACCAATGTTAGGTCAGTAACCCAGTATAAGTCTTTGTTTTCAGATTGTCACATATCCATAGATGTTTCTCACAGTGTGATGTCCTTGATCACGCTTCCAGTTTTTTCTTTTTGAAACTTGTTGGCAAATCCCTACTCCTGAAACAACAAACTGTGCAAATACAGGCTGTTGGTCTCCCTGAGTGATTTTGTTGTTGACTCTCTGGCTGAGGTGGGTATGTGATTACAGTCACAGTAAATTTCACATTCAAAAGCAAATGAGCACTGGTTTTAGTTCCCTTGTTCCTTCCTTATTTACCCTATTGAAACAGATACTCTTGTACCTAGTGCTGTGTAGTACAATGATGTGAATTCATCAAAACATGCATTAAGGGGCAACACTACACAAGGGTAAGGATATAAATATATTTTACAATTCTTAGCTTCCTATCGTAAGAATAGTTCATGAGTGAATGTAAATTTACAGTAGGTGCTTATCAAATGTGAAAATGCTTGCAAATCAGAAACAAACTTTGGGACTATAAACATATTTCAATGATAGTTCATGCAAAGAATATTTTTGGTAGTAAGAAATAATGTTCTCTTTTAGTTTCTACATGAAGCAGGTTCACACATTATTGTATATGGAGAATTATAACACTTCTGAGTTAGAACACTGCACACAAGCCTTAATCCTCTAATCAGAATGCTTATTATTAGGGAACATGTAATGACATAAAATATTATTATTTATTTATAAAGCAAGGAAAGAGCATTATCAAGCATAAAAGGATAATAATGAGAAAGTGCAGTTAAAGCAGTTGATTTTACTTGTCTTTCATACAGAAGTGACATACAAGCCATCGGTCTATGTTTTTTAAAATACTCGATAAAAATATTGAAATATGCTAATGTCTTGCATAAAAGAAAGTTATCTGACTTCTGAAAGTAAGTTCTGAATACCACTGTGACTTGTACATGTGTCCCGTGAACATGTGAGTTGGAATATTTTACTCCACGAAAGTAGAACCCTATAAAATCTTTCGGGTTTGACTGTAAGATGCACTTGTACAGACAGTAATTGGCCTGTTACAGAGATATTAATTAACATGTTAGAAATGTTTTCTTTATTAATGAGAAATTCACACATACTATTTAAATTAATTTGTATAGTTTAAAATTAATTTATTGTGGCCTTTGATGACCTCAAATCTACTAAGACAAAGCTGGAGTATTGTACTAACTGTTAAACCATTCATTAAACATTTTATGCAAATAGTGTTTGTTTATAAACAAATTAACTGCAAGGATTTTCAAAACAGGTGCTGTGTTGTGAATGCGTACTAAATGATGTGGTACTGAAAGAATTAATTAGACCTTCAGATGTAATTAGTTGCAATAATTTGCGTGATTAGCGGCTTGGTTAAGAAGTAAGACACACACATTGTAATGCATGGAAGAGTCACTGCAGTAGCTTTGTCTTTCATACGGTGAAGATGAGATTTCCTCATGTTTAGGAAATTTTTCAAAAAATTGCTGACATAGCTGGAGTTAATTGCCAAGTATCCTGTAGGGGGTAACGTGTTTTTTTTTCCCTTGGCTTGTTGCAATGCATATGCATTGGAAGCAATACCATTTGTTTGTACCTCAATGAATTTTTAAAACAGAAGGCTGTTAACCCTAGATCTTCAAGTCTCCAGAGGAAGAACTGATACTTAACATGTTCAGGGTTAAAAGATAGGCTGTGTAAGCCATATGAAACAGGTCCAGTGTTTCAAGATCAGTTCTAAATATTCATGTAATATTTGCCCCCCTTGCAACGATAGTTCTGATTTTTCTTCTTGTGTATCCAACAATGCAGTCAACCATTGGAGATGCATGAAGAACGTCTTGGAAACTGGCATTAGTCAAAACCAATTAGAAAGAAAGTCATGATTACTGATACTTAATTTATGATGATCACATTCCTAGTTATAATAAATGTTCAGTACCTTTGTGACCTGCAAGAAAGCTTTTTCTTCTTGATAATGCCTTGATGCCCAGTGCCAATGTTAGAGAGTGGGTTTTAAATGAATTAGTATGGGGACTTGATCTTTGAAAAAGGTGGATTGACAGTAAACCACAATAGATTCACTTTAGTGGTCACTGTTGGAAGTTGCTGTTGCTTTACTATTTGAAAAGAAAAGGCTGTAGATTGTGTCTGGAGGCAACAAGAATGCACAAATATGAAAGTAATGCACACTTTGACAAGATTTATTGCTCTGACAATACCCTCTTAATACTGGGGGGCCTGCATGTGTATTTTGGAAGAACACATATGTTCTCTGTGAATCACATTGTCAGAAAAAGCAAAGGTTTCTAGAAAGAAGTTAGAGAAGAGTAAAGAAGAAAAAAGAAACAAGGGAAGTTTATTAAATGAGTTATATAATAAATAAGTGAAATAAGCAGCGTGGAAAATACGAGGTGACGAGAGGTTTCTCAGAATAACAGACTTGCCTGTGGTGAGTGTTAGAAGCATTCCATAGAGGTGATGTTGAATGATGCAAGGAATCTGAATTTAATCTTTTTTAGTATGGAATCTTATTTGATCAGATTAAGCTATAGCAGTTTGAGAGATGAAATGTGGGGGAACTTTGTTTCATCTCAGATGGAAGTGGTTGCATTAGAACTTGTTTGTTTTATGAATTAATGTAATGCTCCTGAGGCTTGAGGTAGAGGAGACCTTGTTCAGAAGCTAAGCCTTGCTGCAGTTACCAAATTGTTTATGTTCTTTTAAGTTCTTGCCATATGATTTCCAGGAGTTTTTATGCAGCTGCAAATCTGACATAAGCACCAAGACCCAGCAGGAGATCTCTGGTTAAATGATGACCACAATGATACTGTATTTGGATTAGTGACTGCAAAGTATTAGTGGTCACATATCTAAGAGAAAGTAAAACCTGAGCTTTTTATTGCAAACTCAGTGTGGAACACAGTTTATCTTAGGACTGAGGCAGAACATAAGTGCAGTACTTCTTGCTACTTCTTTTCTACAACAAAATAGCTATTTACACTTTCAATTTGCACTCTTAACTTTTTTTAAAAAAACATGGAAGAGAAATTGAATAAAATAAATATTAAAAATGACAAAAGAAGAACAAAAAGCATCATTAACTGCTGCACAGCTGCTGTGTGTCTGCTGTCATGGGGATTACCCTTAATTACTATGGATGAAGTTTGCTATCATTGGTTCTTTGGATGCCTCACAATTGGTTTATTTTTAAAGGAGTTCTTTCTATGTATGTTTTAATAGAATATGCAGCTGTTAAAGTTTCAAGGAAAAAAAATCACTTAGACTTGAAAAGCCTGAAAATCATTTGACAGAGCTAACATAGGGATCCACTTGAATGAAATTTTTTTTTTTCTGTAGTCTGTTTAATTCAGTTCTTTTATTTTAAGTGTGATGTTTGCAAAGTAGTCTTTAAAATGGGCCCTTCTCTGTTGTGCTTGAATTTGAACAAAATTAACATTTGTATGTCATCAGTAGCTGCAATGCATAGCTCAAGGCAATGAAGGATAAAAAGTCAAAGAATATGGGAAATTTGATTAAAATGAATGAGCAGTAGAAGGTCTTAAGGGTGGACATAGCTTACTTGTTGATTTATATGTATTGTTTCTTGAGGCAAAAGGAGCTAATTCCATGGGATGTTTAGAAAAAAGCTTTTAAGCATGAAAATAAAAAGGTGTTTTAAGTCAATAAAATTAGGTTTTAGACAATGTAATCTGGACACTTCCCTACTTATGTATCGAAGTCCTTCTTTGTGAGAGAGGCACAATGCCAAGCACATCAATGTTCTCTGAGAGAACTTTTCTCAGAAGAATTTTCCCTGTACCTGTGATTTGGGATCAGTTGGATACTTAAAATGTTTTACTTCATTTTACTCACTAGGACAGGGATTGCTTGGTGGATAATTTCACAGTTTGCAAGGTTCCCCTCATCTTTCATTTTGAGGCCTTGCTCTCCCTTTTGTCTCAGCATTCTGAACAGTCCCCGGAGCAACTTTTATGCTTTTGAGTCTCTTTGATGGATTGACACAGGTACCATTCCCATGTTTGGGGAACTTTCTTGACAACATTTTCTTTCCTCAGTATATCAGAGCTGGAAATCTGAAATGCTTTGCCTGCTAGTTTCTTGCTGGGATGTTTAATGCAGAAGGGCAGTTTTTGCAAGAGAATTTCAAATGGAAAATCACCTAAAGTGAAAATCTGAGGCAGAGGACCCATGTTACTGGAACTAGTGAAAATCCACTTCATAGATTAGTCAAATGAAAGATCCCAAGTAATTTACCTACCATAATCATCTTTGAATAATAAAAAAATATGGTTAGCTGGTTTGTAACACCTTTATTAAATGGTTATTTTTTTTCCCAAAGGAACAGAATAAGGAAACAATTGGAAAAATTTGAATGTTTGTTCATGAATATTTCTGATACGGATATTATTTCTTCTTAGTTCCTTGTTGTATTCTAAAAATAAAGGACATGGAGAATGCAGGTGCTTAATGGACCTGGAAAATTTTTTTATATATTCAGCTCTCCCAAACCCTCTCCCCAGCCCCACAAAATAAGCAGCTCTAAGAATCCTAATGGATGCAGTTGTTTGCCAAAGTTAATTGGGCAAATTTGAGAATCTACTGTTTGTGGAGGAGCCAAAGTTATAACACTGCCCAGATGAGCCCTTCCCATTTCCATTTAATATTTATTGCCAAATAAAGATAGCTTATAATGAAAAAAAGTTGATGCTACACAAATAAAACTATTTTTAAAATATCCCCTCAAAGCCTTATATAACGTCTAATGCCAAAAATATACAAATGACCAGTGGAATTTCTTACAAGAAGGATGATGCTGAGTGTAGGGTTTTACACTTTAAAGAGAAGTTCAGCCTTGGAGTTGGGAACTGACTTCCTTGTGTGGGTCTTAGGTTTTTGTATTTTTGTAGCATAAAGAGCTTCTTCCACTAAAGGTTCCTCTCGCAAGGTGGTGAATATTGCACCATTCCCTGATCAGCCCCACTGAGTTTGTGAAAGGCAAGGAAATGTTATTCCAAGGAAATGTGTCTTGTGCCCATTTATAAAGGGAGGAAGCTGAGTCAGAAGGCTGAACTGACTTGAGTAATTTCTTGCATTCAGATTGAGAAGGTTGTGCTACTGTCCTACATATTACAGGTAGAACTTTCATCTACTCCAATCTGCTTTACAGCCATGTACTGCTTCAAAATGGGACAATTTCATAATATGAAATACGTGTGATTCTATGTGGATATTTTTTTCTGCAATATTTTCTTCATTTCTGCAGATCTAGGAGGATCCCACACACCCACATTCTCATATTATAGCCTGTCTGGGTCTTTTTTCATTTATCTTTTTCTGGTTCTGTCATGAAACCTGAAATTCAGCTTTCAGAAGCTTACTTTTAAGTCCAGATTTCTTTTCCCACTGATTGCTAAAATAGACAATTAATGTGTGTAACAGTTCTCCATTTCCAAGGAATTAAATTTTTGAAAGCCGAGGTATTTTTTCTTAAATCAGGTTGGTGACGTTTCAGCTCTTTGAAAATCCACAAACATTTTCTAGATACACTTTTGTTCTGCTGAACTCCAATATAGGTGGTCACTCTAAGAAGAACACTTGCAACCTGGGCTCCTTTTTGTTTCCCCAAATTCTTGCCATAAAAATAGAAGATGACTAAAACCTAAAACATGTTTCTACAACAGGAAAATAGTATCTCCAGTATAGCTTATATTCTGCATTTGTTCATTTTTGGTAATATTAGAAATAACAGTAACACACACACAGAGGGGACTTCAGTATTTCACTGGCAGACATGAATGCAAAACTATCAGACCAATGTGGCATTTACCTTTCCTGTTCGGGTATTAATGTATAGACACTGATGGACTTTGTGTGTTAGGCAGTTTCTAAGGGAAGTGAGATGACTCACAATCTAATTGTATCCCTTACAGTCCTCAAATTTGTAATTCTGGTTACAGCTAAATTATTTTGCAGTGATTTTTCCCATTTAAATACTTAACCCTGAGAAGAAACTACTGTACAAACCACTTTGTGGTACTGCTGTTCTTCATATGCCTGTATGTGTGACAGTTGTTGAAATCCCTGTCTTGTTCCTATGAATTGTAATTTTGTTGTGTATTTGTCACTTTATTGGAATTTTCCATAAACATAGAATTTTATGCTCAGAAACCATCTGTAAAGAGTCCTATAGTTTTTAAACTTACAAGGAAAGCTGCAGTCATATTTTTTCCAATGCTCCTGTGAGCCTGATTCTACATGGAGAGCCTTAGTCTATCCTTCCTTTCCTTTTCTAAATGCCCTGGATTGCTGGCAGCAGCAAGTTCACCTAGAGTAAGTATCAGCAGCAGACTAGCAGCAGGTCACTGGTATTTTAAATTCTATTTGCTTTTAGTTAGATTAAGAATTGAAAATCTTCAAGTGTAATGGCTGCTCTGTGTGTATTGTCCCTATTTTCTGTGTGGCTGAAATATCAACGAGTTTTAGGGAAACATGGCTTGATTACTCAAGGGGTGTTACCATTAGACTGAATGAGCTTCTTGTGTGTAGGAATGCCAAGTTTCAGTTGGCCTAAATAAGGTTAAGTTTTAGATGGATTCTGTGAAATTTTAGTCTCAACATCCCTGTGAAGGCAAAATTTCCCTGCCAGCTGGAGCCTGGGGAGTGAAGCCAAACAGAGGCTCGCTTTGTGCATTTGTCCATTTCATCTTTTCCTCAAATACCTGCAACAAGTGGAAATGCTGCAGCTTTCTGCAGTAGCTGGGGTTTTGTAGCCACTGAAGAGTTCATTTCACACAAGGCACACTTCTATTTTTCAGTTTAGAAATATGGAAGATGGGAAGAACTGAGGTCAGGTCATCTTGTATTAAGGTGGGCGGAACTCCAAGCTAACCAGGAATGATGGAAAAATGGAGGTATTGTCAACTTTTAAGTTAAGAATAGTGCTGGGTGAATATGAATAGAGCAGTACATATAATTGACTTCCCATTCTTGGCTGAATAAAGACTCAGAAAAATATTTTGAGTGTTTTGCAACTATTTTTAACCACAACTGTGAAATTGCTTAGTTTACTTTCATTCTTTTGCTCAAACATAGCAAATGGAAGCAATTTCCCAATTTCATTTGAAATTAAACTACATTTCTTTTTTGATCAAAAAACAACTCCCTTCACCCCTAGGCAAACCAAAACAATTTGTAAAGTACCTGTCCATCACTCCTATTGCTTTCCATCAAATGTGGCAAAGAATGTGGCTTGTAAATATTAAGTGGAGATGTCTTTTTTAGTGACTGAACTGAACCCAGGGGTGCCTGTGAGCTGCTGGTTCATTTTGCATGGGCTTTGTGACTCTGCAGAAGTCTTCCAGAGTTCAGAGGCTTTGTAGTTTAAATTCATCTTGATAAATAAGACTGTGTACGTGCAAACCTGTCTGTGGTAAACCATAAACCTGGTATAAAACAGTGGATAAAATGACTCTCAAATAAAGGAAAAAAGAAAAAGGAAAAAAAAAAAAAAGGAAAAAAAGTATCATATTCTTCAGGGGAAATTTGGGAGGCTAAATAGAAGCACTCTAATTGGAATTCAGCCAATCTGCAGTTGAACAGTGTTTATTGTGAAAAATATATTGTCAACATCTGAATATTTATGGTAGCAGTACTAATGATTAAAAGAATCGTGGAAATATTTAATGAGCCCAAGTCAGTGCAACCACAGTTTATCTCACTGCAAGGTTGGCACTGTCAGCTACAGCAACAGCATTGCGTTTGTTAACATTCCAAGATACTGGTTCAATGCAAACAAGGTAAAAACAATCTCTGGATATTGAGAAAATGGTGTTACTGCAACATGAAGATGTTTTACATATCCTCCATGCAAAGAGATCCTGACCAGATCTGACACAGTAAGGAATCCAAGACTGAAGTATTACAGCTAAAGACTTTTTTGTTAATTGACATGGATGTTTCCGATGTAAATTTTGAGCTAATTTGCTACATGGCATTGTATTTGGAAAAACTATTGCCAGACAGAGTAATTGCAGGCTTTTCCTACATATGTCAAAATCAGACTTCAATTTCTTTTTTGTTTTTAAAATTTTTTTTGTCATAAATGAAATACTATGTTTTAAAAAATGAACATAAATTCAGGTTTGGCATGAGCCATGGTTTGTCCCATTGACTTTGGTGAGATTACATGAGATTTCCATAGAGAGAACTGTGCCTGATATATTCATCACATCCTATTTCTCTGTTTGGGTTCTTTACAGTGAAGCCACCCTCAAAGTATTGGGTACCTTTGTTCTTATAGTATTGTGCTCAAAATTAAAGTGCGTGTTCCCCTGACAGACATTTTACATGCAAATAGTTTTGTATTGCTATAAATACTTTGTATCTTAGAAATGCAGTGTTTGCTATCATGGAGATCATAATTTTTGTGAGCTGAATTTGCACCAGATGATAGAGAAATTATAGGCTAGGATATGTGATCAAACAGCAATATGGAAAGCTTAAATAGAATGCGCCCTAAGGACAAAGGCTGGTTAAAACTATGGGGGATAGAATAAATGGGAGTTTTAGTAAAGCTATCTCTGATTCCAACAGATAAATTATGCTCTGCCTTTTTTGTATCTCTTTGGGACTGTACTACATAAATTATGACCAAGTATAATTTAGGCTTTCAGCCTATATTTCTGAACATCCATCTTGTACATTTTAAGTACAAAATTACCATTTTGCAGAAATATGAAATTGAGGCAAATTTTTTTCATCTGTGCATTTAACTTCTGCATACTTGATACCAGCCAAGGGGTTGGAGAGGACCTCATTACTATCCAGAGGGTGATGTTGGCTAGATAATTACATAACTATGTTAAGATCTACATAAGCATGAAGTTTGGGGGACTCAAAAGTGTAGAATTGGATATTATTTCAGAATAGATCTCTACTGCAGCTTTAATAAGTAACATGCTTTTCTGAATAAAAAGTAATCCTTTGTAAATCCAAATTCTTTACTTGTTATCAATTACATTTAAAAAGTCATATATCCGATTCCCTTTTGAAGTACAGTTGCAGTGGCATGACCTCAGCTTTGGCACACGTGGAGACCACGGAATGCAGACCTGCAGGGCACTTGTGAGGTCACAGTTTGCATGGGAAGGTCGATGTGCCTGAATGAATAAAGCAATTGATGCTAAGAACCCCTTTTTCTATCACTCATTTCAGCACTACATTCTGTAGCTTGAATTTCTGTATAAAATCAGCTGGGAATTGTAGACTTCATTTCTCCCATCGTAGTGTGCCGTGTTGTAACACTAGCTGGAATTCTGAAACTAGGCACAACTACATGTTGCATTCTGGTGAGGGTGTTTACACGTCTTGCACAGGGATAAAATAGAGAAAAAAGAGGAAACTCCTCTTTTGAGGAAGGCCAACTTGCAAGAAATGTATATTTTTGACAATAGAGTGCAATTTAAAACTGACCCAAGTTAACTTCAAACAACATGCTGACAGCTTGCAATAGAGTTTTTTAGTCCATAGAAAGAGAAGGCTGTCCCTTTAGAATTGATGTAACTTTTTCTGTATTTAGTATAAGAAATATCCATCACTTTTGCTCATGCACACAAGGACCACACTTGTACTTTGCAAAGGTTTGAAACCATAAGGCTTGGTAGGTATGTGTAGCAAGGTGAATTTATTTGCTTGGGTTTTGCATACATTTTGTGATCCTAGCTTAGGGAATTCAACAGTAGCTTTCATGATGTGGGAAAAATGAATAGTGAAAATGTCTATTGTAGAAGTCAAATGAATAATAGTGTTGTAGAAGAAAATTTGCCCCTAAAATAAAATAGACCAGTTTTTTTTTCTGTTACAGATTTCCTATCCATTAATTTTCCTATCCATTAACTCATATGTACAGTGTTGGGCCATTGCAATGTTTACCTTTTTCTGTAATTGATATTCCATTTAAATCCACTGGCATTCACTGGACTGCTGCCTTTCCCTGCTTTCTTCAGTAAGTAGAGGCAAAACTGAAACTCAAGCAGTAATGCCAATTGCTAATAAAGATTTTAATGGCAATCACTTTAACTGATGGTAGAGATTAGTCTGCTATCACAGACACCATCAGAGGCAGTACCAATAGCTTGTCACCTTACCTTCTGTAAGGAAAAAAAGGTGTTTCTGTTATCTATGTGAAATGGTAGAACATTTAAGTTTTAAAAGTGTGAGAATGTTGCAGATTCAATCATAATTTTCACCTGTTTTTCATTAGAAAAACTAAATTGAATAAAGAATTAACAGAAAGTAAGATTTCGGTCCTGCTGTCCTCCATTGTTTAACCTTTTTCATCTCCTTCTAAAGTAAAAATGGAACATAAAAATGGAGTCGTTTCCCTGGTTCCATCATTAGAATTTTTAAAAATAGCCTTTTTTTTTTTTTTTTTCCGCCCACTGAAAAGTGAATGAAATTGGAAAAGGAAATTGTTTCACTCTAGGACCACTGTCACCTTGCTGCTCCATGATTGTATTGTCCGGGACAGGACTGAACATTTGTCTTTGAACTGTGCATTACTTCTTCAGTAGTTACATTTGCTTAGGTTACTCTGTCTCCTAAAGTTCTCTTGGTCAAAGACCCAATTGCTTAAGGATATTACTGTTGACACTGAACTATAATCTTAGTTTTTCAGGAGGTAATCTCATCTCTTCCTTCATTTTTCAAGATTCTTCCTAAAATAATGTAACATCTTCAGACCTTATCATTGATTTTTGCACATTATGAATGGGAAGATGAACTTGTGTCAGAGGTGAGACTGTTCCAATGTGTGGTAGAAAAGGATGAAATGAATTCTGTTAAATTTTACAAGGCCCTCTTATCATTAATTATACTCTGTATTTTAATTTTTTGGTCATGAGCTTTTAAAACCAACATCTGAATGCAAAAGGAGGTCTGAGTTAGCTACAATAGGGTTAAATCTTATTCGAGTTGTTACTAAGTGATTTCATGTCCAGAGAGCCTTGGACTCAGGATGTGTAACATTTATCTGCCTAAAATTAAAAGGAAATGAAAGAGATTTATTAGTGCTTGGTTCTTGAAGATGGTTCTCCGTTTTTGGATTGGCTCAATGATTGAGGATAAAAGGCTTTCATAACGATGTTGCACTGTACAAATGAGATCTAACCAGAAGTGCTGTCCTAAATGCTGCTGACTTAAGGATAAAAGTACTAAGAAGAGAAGATGGCCTCTCTGCAGCTAAAGTTACAACCAGAATCCTCTTCTAAAATTCAAATTTAACTGGTATGGTTAAGGTTGGAGTAATTGTCTGTATGTGAAATATGATGTGTTTGGACTGAAGTTTAAGGAAAAAAATTTTAGAAATGGTCAAATGAATTTTGAGATACCAACAGGCTGATCATCGTTAAATTGGTGGTGTGGGCAGAGATGCCGCAGTTTTTGGACTGAGTGCATCCAGAAAGGGCAGAGTTATTTTCAGAGAATGTGGGGGGAAAAAACCAAAGAGTATAGGTGAAGCTAGGGAGAAGTATGCATCTTTACCTTGAAAACCTTGTTCTCTTTAGACATTTTAGGCATTCTGATGGGTTATAAATCCTTTCGTAAGATGTGAATGAGAAATTCAGCATTCAAAAGTCAATAATACAAAAGTATATTGGGGAAGTGAACATCATAAATTTCACTCTCCTCACATAAATATGGATCATTTTTTTTGCAGGTAACAAGAAAAGTATCTGCCTCATAATATCACAATTCCAGCCAAAAAAGAACTTCCATTTTGTCAATGGCAGTTGTTCTTTAAGGGCTTCTTGATAAGAAAGACATGCTGTAAGATATATTGATACCAGTTCCCTAGGCAAGAGCTCTAATTTTCGTGTAACTTTATCATAATAATAATAGGGATAGTTCTGTAATTTCTCGTGAATCATAGATAAGTGTTATAATTTCTATTTCCTGAGATGGAGCCCCTTTTCCAAATTCTACTGTTTTTAGCCAAAGCAGCTATTTGACTAATCTGAAATCTTCAAACACTAACATCAAGCTACCAAAAGTGATGGCAAAATTAAATAGATTTGACTGTGTACCACATGCCTTTCACTTTTTGACGAAAACATCCACCATTAAAGTTGGCTGCTCCAGTCCTTGTGCTGTGTTTGGGTCTGGTGAGGTTTGGAAGAGGTGCTGCTGTGGGGTCCCAGTGCAGGATTTGGGGGCAGGCAGTGTTCTGAGCAGCACATTGTATTGTGCTGCTGGTGCATGACCTGTAGAGGGCTGTTGCATGTGGTGTGTAAATTGGAAAATCCAGGTGCCAGCTAATTTCAGGAGCTGGGAAGGACAAGAGTGGTTTTAGGGTTCTGTCTCAATTGCTGTGCTACAGAGGTGTGGAATTAGGACGAGTTTATGATGTTATTTGCCATAAATTCCTTGCTCTTACTGACCTTCTAAATTTTTTTTTTATAATGTTATAGCATATTGTCATTGATATTGAGAATATATTCTGAGATACATATATAGAAAGATGTGAAGGCAATCTTTTTTTTTCCTTTTGAATTTTCAGTAAACTCCTCATGAATGCATGGGCTATTTGCATTAATTAACATTGTTCTAGGTTCTATGGTGAATATTTACATGTGCGGCTTTTTTGTGAATTTTTTTTTCGTATTCACAATTCAGTAATTAATTTGTGAGATTTGTCACTGTTGGGGGTTGAGGGCATTGGAATTTTTCCTCCATCCCTGTTACTAAGAGACAAATGGCTGGGTGCTCAGAGCTATTAAGCTTGTTGTAAAAAAGACAAAGACTATGGCTGGGCGTGGTGAGGACGAGGCTCGATGGGCGGGGGG
>VZRO01006406.1:191106-326394 GCA_013397915.1 Daphoenositta chrysoptera | reverse complement strand
CACCGCACCTGCCCTGCCCGGCCGGGAGCTCCACAGCGCCCCTGCTGCTGCTCGGGAGGCACCGCACCTGCCCTGCCCGGCCGGGAGCTCCACAGCGCCCCTGCTGCTGCTCGGGAGGCACCGCACCTGCCCTGCCCGGCCGGGAGCTCCACAGCGCCCCTGCTGCTGCAACCGCGATTACACCACACAGGAAAGTGCGTGGCAGCCCAAAGGACACCTGCTACTGGTTTCTGGTTTTGTTTGTTTGTTGTTATCCTTGTTATTGCTTGTTTACTCTGCTATATATATATATATCAGTAAAAACTGTTATTCCTTTTTCCCCATACCTTTGCCTGAGAGCCCGTGATTTCGGAGTTCAAATAATTTGGAGGGAAGGAAGGTCACATTTTCTACTCTAAGGGAGGGTTCAACCTCTCTTAGCAGGCACCTGTCTTTCAAACCAAGACAGTCACTCTTCCCAGTTTGCTTTCTGACTGAAGGCTTATAGCATTTATTAATATGTGTACCCCTGAATGTCTTCCTGAGGGTTGATCCTTTCTCAGTGTAGGCATTATAAGGAAGATATATATAAAATAAAGATGTCCAAGGAATATTATGAATTCTTGAAACATTCACTTCTAATTTTCTTCCAAAACATTCTAATTTTCTCCTAGTGACTAATTTAAATATATGATTATGATTCTAGCAGTTACCTCCAAGTAAGTGCAGATGCAAAGATTCAGAGTCAAAGCATGAAAAAGAATAGTTAAGTTGTATCTTGAATGCCGATGTGACCTTTACTTGATGGTTAAAATGGTGACATCTTTATGGCTGAACACGATTTTTAGAAAATAGAATTATAAACTTAAACTGTTATAATATTTAAGTTCTTAAATTACCTTTAAAAGGTAAACTGGACTTACTATTTCTTGATTTTTATTAATAAAAAAAGTATAATGTCAGTCTGCTAATATAGGTCGTGGTACCTGTGATAATTTCTGTGTAGCTGGGCCTGATCTATACATGCAGTCTACACCTCAGCTTCTATTTGGAGATGAAATTCGTGTATAGCAGCACTGTTTTCTTTCAAGAGATACTAATCAAAAGCATATTATTTTTGAAAATATCAACAGTCATGCAGCATAATTCTCAAGTCTCTTTTTGTTTTGCAATACGTTCTTCAATTATGTCTTTTCCTCCCATTGTTTAATTATTATTACTGTCATATGGATGTCACTTAATGATCTGTGCTGTGTGATATGGCATGACAATAACGCATACTGTGTTCAGCAGGGTTTTCCTGTGGGATTTACAGCGCATTTGGCAAAAAGTAAGCATATTACACAATTAAAGATGAAAACTTTTACTATTAAAAAGGTAGATTACTTATTGAGAAAGACTTAATGTGAAAATCCTGAAAAAAACCTCAAGCCAGTGTGTCATGAGTGGCACCAGAATTTAGGAAGGAGAAGGGCGCTGTAAAGAGCACAAATGAGGTGCTCCTGCTCATGATCCATGTTGACATGCCAGTGCTCTTCCACTGAGGAACAAGATCTTTTGGAGTATTGGGCCCAAACCATGGTTTCGTGTGATGCTGTGCAAGTTTCTGGGGTTTTTTTTATATTCCTGGAAGGGATCAGAGAGCCCCATGTGTTATGTTGCTAATTCATTGGCCTAGTAATTTATTGATCTTAAAATGATGAGCTTGATCTGGTCATCAGTTTAATGATTTGCATGTGTACAGATGTGTAGAGAACTTCCTGGCATTTATTTCGGAGGAACACAGAGAATTTTGAATAGTCCAGCTATCTCTGCATGGCACTGGCAGAAAAATTGCCATTACCAGTGAAAAAAGTTCACAAATATGCTCCTGCTGTTTACTTAAGTTTGCTTTTGCCTGGCTTCTGCTAGTGGAACAGGGGAAAGCTTGCAGGAAAACACGGATAACAAGTGCTAAATCAGAATTCAAAAACTACTTAAAAACATGACTCTTCTGAAAATGCTCAGGAGCACAGTTTGATCTGATGAGAATCTCAAAAATTTACTCATCTGTGTATGCTTTAAGTAAAGCTGAAGACTTTAGTGATAATACTGTATTGTGTGCCATAAAATTGCTCTAGGCCTATTAAGTGGCAGCACTAAAAAATGCAAGTACTAAAATGGGGGGAACTCAAATTGGAGCCTGATAAAATACCACCCCGTGTTTGTTCCTTGTGTAGAACAATGACCTCTCATAAGCCATTGCTTTCTTACTTTTCTAAGGGTTACTCTGTTGCCTTGATTCCTTCCCTGATTATCTTGAAGCCTGTCAAGTTGGAAAGCTCTCCCCTCCCTTGCTCTTTCTTCCTAATAGACATGAAACAGTCCAGTCAATAATATTTTACTTGTCTTCCCACTGCGTGTCTCTTCCTCTGATCAGTTTAGGCGGGTTTGACTGCAAAAAGTCAGAAGGGAGGTTAAGATCTGAAAGTTCAGCCAAATGTTATCAGCCACAGAGATGTTGCTAAGGGAAAGGCCTTACAGCCCCTAAGACCGGAGCCAATAATAGCTGCACGTAACTGATAACATCAACAGCTGTCAAAGATCCAGGCATTTGTGGTTCGTCTGTAAACTCAAACACCTGTATTCAGTCAAGCTTTGATTGTTATCCCCTCTTTTCCTGTCATTTTGATTCGTTCCTTGAAGGTGCTGCCAGGATATTCTAAGCTGCTAGTTGATTTATAAAGTGAAAGAGCCCTTCGAAAGTTTGGCACAGTTTGAAAAATCGACCGAGGCTCTCATTCATAGGGTGACAAGTTACTTTGACATTGATATTGACAGCATTCTTTTAATTAACTTTTAGACGACGTAAGGCTGGGTTCAGACCCTTGAAAGCACGGGTTAAAAGTAGGATAACAGCTTCAGCATGTGTCAGTTAGGAGAACATTATGTACTTTAAGACGGTTTCTTTTGTGATGAATTAGATCAAAGTGACTAATAAACATTCTCCATGAAAGCACTTCAGAACACAGTATATACATGTTTAAGATATTTAAAAGATAGAGTTTCAAGGACCAGGCTGTAAACTAACCTAAAATAACTTAAATGGACAGCTGATACTGTTGTCTTGCTATTATAAATTAATATGCAGCACAGAAAAAAAGGATAATTTTTATATTTAAAGGGAAGGTCATGGTAAATGATGCAAGGGTGTTTCTCCTTTACTGATCTTGTAGGGAACTGTGCAGAAATGTGTGTACTACAAACTGACAGAATGTGCAGTTTTGAATGGCTGGACTAAAATGGATCAGATATATAAATTATAAATATTTTTAATTAAACTTAAACTACTGCAGTTCTATTGGCTTCCTCTGGCCTGTGCCTTGTAGTAAACTAAGGAGTGTGGCTACAGTCAGGTGCAATGAAGTTTGGTGTTTTGGTTGTGTTCCCATACTCTCTTTTTTGTTTGTTTGGATTTTATTTTTTTTTTATTTTTAATTTTTTAAATAGTACAAGTTGCTTTCTTACTCATCGTCATTATTTGTGACTTTATCCCAAAGAAATGATAGAGATTGCAGTGAGAGCTGAGGAGAACCTAATTTTAAAAGAATTAATTTTACTTCTGGTCTATCTTGAGTATTGTAGGAAGAATGTTTCCCGCTAGTGCTAGGTGCCTGCAGAACTTAAATATTTTCTTTTTAAAGAGATTGCAGTGATGAAAATGATACAAATGTTACAAAAAAAAAAAAAAGTCATGTAAGAGATTGCAAGGGCTGTTTTTGTCTCATTAGCATTACTGTTTTCTATCTGCAGTTTTAGGGGACCAATCTTTTGCAAAGTGAGTTCAGAATATGAACTGGACTTGTGTGTGGGGCTGAGTACAGAGCTGAGAAACTTCTCTAAGTTAATAATCATAACTGTGAAATCATGCAGCTGTAAATTGTAAACTGACTTTTGTCAAATATTTTTAAACAGAACAACAAAGAGAGGATGAGAGCGCAACCTAATTCTTAGTCAACAAGCTCCTTTTCTGAGATTCATTGTTGTTCCTTAATTGGTGTCTCTTTTACCTCTCAAGTTGCAGGAATGCAGATGAAAACATGGGCTGAAATGTTGGGAAGCTCAGAGTCAATGAGACTGTGACAGGCTCAGAATTTAAGGTCTGCCTTTTGTTCTGGTTAAAAAACATCAGTTAGCAGCTAAAAGTTTCTTACATTCTGAAATTTAAGGTGTGCAAAGCCAGCCTTATGGTGAGTGCACATCCTTGATGCTCCTGAAGGATTCTACAGTTGGGTGAATAAAAAAATTTAGATTTTTTTTTTGTTTTCTGGTTTTTTTTGTTTTTTTTGGTTTTTTTTGTTTTTTGTGTAAAAGTGGGAAGAAGTATGTGAGCTGGGGAATGGAAAGACAAGGATAAAATATCTAGAGCTTTTAGTAAACCAAATCTTAATACTTATCACCATTCTAGCCTGGGAAACAAAACTCAGTGAGAATGACTTTAGTGATGGTGGCAGACTCACCTTTTCTATGGTGTTGAGCAATCCTGCTTGTGTGGAATTCCTGCAGAGCTCTTTACTTCTTCTGCTGTTTCCTCTCCTTTCCTTTCCAGTTGTTTCCCCTTCTGGCTTCAGAGGGATGGTTTAGAGGCAAACCCAGCTTGCTGATTCTATTTCTGAGTGCAACAAGAAGTTGGAGTACTAGAGAATCGTGAAAAAAAAAATATTTTTGTTATTTTCTTTCATTTCCCCCCCCCTTTACACTTCCCTTTTCAAGAAAATAAAGTACATTATGCTTCCTGCAAATAAGACTGTGGGAAAAGTGGAAAAAATTGCTGCAACTCATACTTTAAAAAATAACTTTGTTTCAGGAGAAAACGTGTCAGAAAGTTTGAAGATACGCACAAAACGGTACTATTTTGTAACATGGATGCAGTAAAAAGAAAGTAAAGAATAATTCCAGTGTAGTTTACCAGATGTATCCCATGTGTTTACATTTATCTTTCTGTAAAGTGAAGGCCAGAATTGGGAGCTTGCACACTCTCAGTGGCTCCTGTGGTACTGCAGCTGCCTGTCAGTTTGCCATCCGTATGGAAAGTACACATCAAGGTGAATTTGGAAGTATTATCTCGGCTCCTTATTTGTGCTGTTGTTGGTTTTGTTTTTTTTTTTAATCCACAGTTAATGTCATTGAGTGGGATCTCAAACATATTCCCTGATTTTCTTTAAAATAACTGCCTTTGATTTTGTTTGTCAGAGAATAAAAAAATCTAAAAAAAAATAAATAAAAAAAAATCTAAAAGAGTGGATCAAAGTGGTCTATAATTATTATATAAACAGTAATTTTATACGCTTTGGGTGCAGCAACAGCTCAGGCAGAGCTTTAAGAGTGTGAACTCTGACTTTAGGGAAGCTTATTGATTTTGGAGTTGGTCACATTCTGTAGGAGTTGGGGATTTTGATATGGGCAAGACAACAGAAATACTATTGCAGTAGTATATAGCCATCCTTCAGCCTTTGCACCATGGGAATGTGTTCATTGTACTTTCATCATCCTTTCCACAGAGGAATTAGTGTGGCATCCCAGTAGCATACAATATTGTCCTCGATTAAAGCCCATATTTCCTTGGGAATGTGCAACTTATTTCCAAACATACTGAAACCATCAACCATGTATCTAATTTTCTGAAATTGTACTTGGATTCCGAGATGCTTCTGTTGCAAAAAATAAGGTGAAGAGCTTTCCAGGGTGCTTTTCCCCCTTATATTTTTAATTAGTTTATTTGTATCTTAATTTTGCATGTACTGGGACACTTTTGAAGAGACTTAATGATTGTATGAAGGACAAGAAGGCAAGTTTGATATGCAGTTCAAATGATAAAAGAAGTTGGGATTAAGATGAATCAAACTAGGGAACATGAACTAGGTAGAGCAATACCTTGGATTTTTTTAGATTGTTGATAATACATTAGCCTTGTCTATCTGTACTATGCTGTAAGGATTTGTTATATAGCTTTTTTAATACTTATTTTCACTTTAAAGTAATTTGTTAAATATGGATGTACTGAAATGATGCAAAAAGAATTCCAGATGATTACATTTTCCTGTTTTATTTCACGTAAATATTCTAATTATCCTCTTGCCTACTGCAGAAATGGTCAGAACCAAATTGAATCTTCCTTTGAAGCCATTTGACTGTGAATGTCACTTTTTAAGCTTGGAAAGCTCAATCCTCAACCTTTCTATTCACCCAGCACATCTGCATTATGTTCGTAAAAAAGAGAGTTTGTGAGATAGTGATGAAACTTGCAGCAAAACACTTGGGAGCCAGGGTGGAATGACAGGGTGGTTCCCATGACACCATGTCCCTAAGTTAAGGCAGCTCATTTGAACACCTATTTATTTAGCTATTTAGTAAGTTAGATCACTAGCTATTTATTTGTCATTGGAACTTTTCAAAACAAAACATTTTGGAGCAATGGCAGGTCTCTTGCACGAGGATAAGTTTTCAGCATTAATCTTATGCACTCTGCATATGTGTTCTATACACCAGGGACCTAAAATATTACTCGGTCTGTTCAATGGAGCAGGTTAACTCTTTCCTGGGATGCCACTGAGGTGGAGGTCAAATCTTACCACCTCCCGTGTGTGAAAATATTCTTATATTTGTACATTGCAGCAGCTGGGGCAGTGCATAGACACAGATATTCTATATTCATTTTTAATACATGGAATTTTTAATGTTCCATTTCCCACATATGATAAGTGACAGAGGGAACTAAAGCATTTCAGTGGCCATAAGATGGATTTTTGGTAGGGCAAAGGTTAAATTTCACAGCTTCCTGTCTTCCAGTATCTATTCCTTTAAAATGATGATTTATTTGTAAGATGTTTTCCATTGTTCCAGGAATATACCAATTGAAGTGAAGTATGTGTGCTTACTATTAACTTCTTATAGGGCCCATATAAAATTCCAGGTAAGTGGGAATCATGTGACTGGCAAGGGGATAAAAGTTCTCTTCACCATTCTGCTTCAAAATAGAATTATTGTGCCATCTAATTTGTTGTTTTTCCTATTTCTTACAGAGAAAAAGAAGATTGCATGACAAAGGTTAATATAACAATCCTCTCTTATTACGATGATTTATGTATGCCGAGCATTAACAGCAGAATGTCATCCAGCTCTCCTTTAATTTGCAGACATCTGGATTTTTCTTTGTTGGGATCACAGTGGTAGATGACAAAGCTGTACTCTTGAGAAATAGGAGAGAACACTGTCATTCAGAGCTTGTTATACCACAAACACTGAACTCTTAACAGTTATCTCTGGCAAGTCAGTGGACTTCAAAAATAGAGCTCTGTTTTTATCCAAATGATCCTCACTAATGAAGTACATGGGGAAGAATATTATATTCGTCTTAAAATTATTCTGATCCTATAATATGTCAAATGACTGTAGATAGTGTTTCAAACAACCTAAATGTGAATTCTCCTGGAATTTTAATTTGGAGGTGCCAATGCTGCAATTTACAATGATTATGGTTTAAAGCAGCCAGTTTTGTTTCTTTCTGTAGTGTGAGATATAATTTATGTTTTAGAAATGTTTAAAAAGTGAAGGGCATGGTAGTTTGATTAAAGTAAAATGCATTTTGACATGTTTGAATCAATTGTAATGAGAATTTTTCGTTTTATTGGTGTTTTAACCCAGAATGATCTTGATGCTCTGCAAAGGTATGGCTTGTAAAAAACAGTATTTCATTTTACTGGGTTTCACTGCTCCCTCTGTAGATCAGCCACCTCTGACATGAAATGCAGATTTCCAACATTACACCTCAATGGAAGATGATCATATAGCAAAAGGAGTATTCTTATCTGAGAAGCAAGATGAGAATTTTGGCTTACATTAAATGAATATATGAGCTGAAATTTAAGTACAGTATAAATGCTTACAGTAGCCACAAAATGTATCTTAGCATTATTAACACCTTCACTCACCAGTTATGATTCTTGTAACAACCACAGGGTTTGCTTTCTTGTCCTCAAACTCATTTATGATATTTGATAAGGTAATAGTTTTTAAGTTGAAAAAGATCCTGTTCTTGAATGGCTGGCCATATCAGTAATCCTGGTAACAGGCAAAGTGTGGAGGGAAGAAATTATGTTTCATATGTACATGACTCTGAAAATAAATTATCCCATTTTCTCTTAGATGAAACTGTCTTATTTTGCAGGTTATTTGTTGTTGGGCTTTTTTTGTTATTTATTTTAAATATTTTGTGGCTATGTTTCAAATTTTTCTGCCTCACAAAGTGTAATGAAGATTTGATGCAGGAGAAAGTTCAGCAACTCCGAAGGCATCCTTTTCAAATATGACTCAAAGTTGAATCCCTTTCTGTGGGAATAAGTTTGGCTTTCAGGAGCTTTTACCCAGTGTTTGGCACCCAGGTAATTTTAAATTCATGGTTCGATTCCTGTAGAACACAGTGGTAATGACTACACCAAAATCTTTTCAGCAAAACTCTGATGTCATTGCAAAGACTTCTAACAGAATGGGAAAAAAATAATTTCTAAATTTGTAAACTGCTGTTTATGACCTTTCTTGAAGTAGAAAATGGATGTTGTCTGCCCAGGTCTGCACACTTTGTTCCTGTTTACTCTTTACCTTCTGATTAGTTATAGAAAGCTCCTGCCTTTCTGGGATCTGCTTTAGCTTTGCACTACAGGTACTGGGGCATTGGTCTTCTTACTTACTGAACAACATTTCTTGGTGTAATATTTATATTTTTTGATGGAAAAACTTCACTGGTTACATATGATTGCACAAAACTTCTCAGACTAAAATGTAGCTTGGAAACCCTTGAAGCAAAGACTGACACCAAGTCAAAATAATAGTGATGAAGACCATGAGAGACAGACAGAGGATTTTTTCCTTAGAATTGTTTTGCTGTGATGTCTCTCTATGACTGTGAGAGAAAAATCTAAACTTCTTTCATAACAAAGGTAGTAATCAGGAATGTATTTTATAGCATAACTGAAATGGTAAATTGGGGTGTAAGAAAAGAGCATAGACTGCTCTTCTGTTTGTTTGAAGTAAAATCATTGTTCCAGGACATGTGTTTCATATGTAGCTGATCTGTGCAGTTGGCTACTGTTTGTTATTTAACATTCAGTGTGTGCTTTGTAAGCATAAGGCTGTATTAATCAAATCAACATTATTTTGCTCCCATGCAAAACTTACTCTATTCAATTATAGACTATTTAGGAAGAGGAAAAGAAAGCAAACTCACCTGGTATTGCAAATTAAGACAGATAATTTAACACCAAAATTAGCTTAAGAATATGCAGCACCATGAAGTGTTGTATGAAGTAAGTACTTAGGGGAAAAAAAGGAAAAGAAAAACCAACTAAAAAGAGATCTTTCCTCTATGAAATACTTGATGTGATGGATTTTAAGATAATCAGGAACACCTGATCAAACAAAACATTAGGCACTTGTCCTTGTTTTTTAAGCTTTTCCTAGAGAAAAGTTACCTGGAAATCTTACCTGTGCTTCTCTTGTGAATGTTCCATGGGTATTTGAACCCAGCATGTGCATTGGCTGATGACTGGATAATATTGCTGAAAATCTTTTTGTTATGTTAGTGTAAAACAGTAGTTTTTTTACTTTTCTTTCCCTGTTGAGTTGCAGTCCATTGCTTTTGTGTGTGGAAAATTAGGGAAAATTTTCTTTTTATTCGACAGTGAAGAAGAAATTACCTCTGACTTTCTTTAGGAAAATTATTATACTAACCTTAGGACTAAATAGAAACAAGAAATTAGAGAAGTTGCATCTGGTTTTATTCAAGGGAAGAACTTTGTTGCATAAATAAATCTGGGTGATGTTACAACTTCTTCATCATCAAGGATAAAGTTAACTTGCTGTGCCTGTCAATTCATTAAAAGGAAATTTTGCTGGCTGACAATAACACCATTTCAGAAAAAAAATGAGAAGTCTGAACTCTCTCTGTTTGAGGAATGTGAAATTAAAAAAATAGGTATTTTTATGAAATAACTCCTGACTTATCCCCTCATTCTTCCTATGACCCTTCTTCCCTCTTGTCATAGTAAAATAAAGCCCTTTCCAGCCTAACGTCATGTTACAGCATTAGTGTGATTCCTTTAGTAATTAATAGAATTTAGGCTCCAGCATAGTCAGTTTTGATTAGGCAAACATTAAATTAATTCAATCTGCAAACACTTAACTCTGTTAGGACTATTGAGGGGAGAAAACATTTGGATGGACGGCAGGACGCATCTTCATCGGATTGCTCGCCACCTCCGAGTAGTTAACAGTCAGATCAATACAGCTCCTCCAGCTATAATAAAATGGCTTCGACAAGCTCATCTGGGGCTGAGAACACAGTATACACATTGATTTCCTGGCCTGATATAACCCATTTACCTATTCAGCTAGTCCGTTAAGGAAGGTGTAAGGCTACAAAGGCCCAAGGGAGCAATGATGCCTGTAAGTAGGTTAGCAAATACTTGGAAATGTCTTAATTTGTTTTACAGTTACTACTTCAGGGAGATGCATTTTTAATTTTTTTTTTTAAAGGAAAAGTTTAACGTAATTTCTTATTCTTTTGTAATGGTTTTAAGTTGGGAGATGTAGTGTGCTCTTTGCCTAATTTCTGTCTTCATCGAGGTCCTCACTGTTCTCAGGGCTTGAATATTTGTGGTCCCCAAAACTTGTGACTTTTCTCCCTTCCAGCTCTGAAATGTACACATTATAAAGAACATGCCAAGCCAAAACTTACCCTTTATCTGTCATCCTCTACTTTTTCATTCACTTGGCTTTCTTTCTTGAGTCTGACAGAGGAAAAGGGATAGAAAGGGATTTTTCTCTCTCGGGATCCATGAATCAACATTACATTGTTCCAGGCTGGGTTCTTGCACTTCTGGGTATTTCTTTATTGCCACTTTCTGAGGTCCAAGTTGCAGAACTGGAAACTGGAAGGGTGATTCTAGTCCAGCTGTACTACCAGATTCTGATGAATTCTGTTCTACTCTGTCAATGAGCCTATGGGTACAGGAGAGGAGAAGCAAACAGCCTGGTGGTAAATACTGAGTTTGAGTGTTTCAGCCTAGAGTAGTCTCCCGTGAAAGAACCTGCTAAGTGGCTCAGCGAGCTGTCCCGTTCTTCCCAAACTCTACTTTTATGTCATGTGTGAAGTGACCAGTATAATTTCCAGTAGCCTTTCTCATATCATCTCAAATTTTGTACCATCTAGAAATTAATAGCAAAGACTTGATACTTGTGATACCTAAAATACATGTCTAGGTGTGTGAAAAAGCTGGAGTTTTTCATGTTTATTCATTTCATTGCTCTCAAACTCATTTTTTTTTGTTTCTGTTTCATTACTGGCTTGTTTTATTCCCTCTGTGCTTCTGCACTGAGCGAGTGAATACTCAAACCATTCATGAGGAAAGATATATTGAAAAAGACAGAATGGTAAAGCAGCTGATAGGCAGTTATTAGATTCAGATAAACTGTAATCTTAAGTCATTTTATGAGCATGCTAATTACACAATGACATTACCTACATAGAGTGCCATTGCTTTGTTAGCATGTTATGCAAGGTCCTTTATTAACACTGCAAGAAAGGACTTCCTCTCATTAGATGGTTATGCAAAACTGTAATTATACTTGCCTGTGAAAAATGGTGAAGTTATGAAAGGCTTGCTTCTGGAGGGCTTTACTGCCCCCCCCTTGCAGATTATAATCACTCTTTCTGTGGAGCGAGGGTGACACAATTTAAAGTAAGAAATTTGTTTCCATCTCAGGTTTAGAATTCAGTAATCTCTTTATCTTTCTGCTAAGATAACTATTATCTGTGCTATTGTAACATTAAAATAATAAAAATTCTGTGGTAACTTGGTATCTGTAATTTTGAAGAGAAATTTGGGTGCTGTCACAGGGGATAAAATTAGCAGCGAATGACTCAATTTTAAAATTTCTTTTTAATAGAAACAAAATATTTTTGATGTGATAATGACTAGTGGTTTCAAATAATGCTTTCTTTTGATTGAAATGCACTTTTTTGCTGCTGAATGCAGCTTTGCATTTTTAGGTTTGTTAAACTGTGATATGTCCCTCCTGTGAAAATCCTGCACTGTGCAAGCAATACCCCCAAGCGCTTCAGCAGTAATGCCACAGTCATCTCTCAAAAGCACAGTATAACTGTAGATAGCCTTAAATTGTCAAGATGGGGGATTTCCAATCAGTTTTTGCCCATAACACTATGGCCACAAAGTTTTAGCCATGTCCTTTGAAAGGCTTATTTGGAGAGACTTCTTCATAAATTGAACATTTGCACACACCTGGCTTTCCTGGGATACATTCTAGCAAGCAGGCGGTCACAATTGCTTTTACAGTTTTACAAGAATGTGCTTAGATTTTTTTTATTTACATACTTACTTTTTATTGTTCCTATTTTCTTTTTCAGGAAAAGCCTGTGAAGCCCCTCTTCAAAGCTTTATTTTCTGGAGTTGTCATGCAAAAGGAGGATTTAATTAACTCTGCTCTGTATGTGCATTTCCAATGGAAATGGTCACACTTGGGTAAGGAACATTTTGTTCCTATTCCAGTAGTATCTCAGTATTTTAATAGGTTTGTTGTCCACATAAATTTTGCACCTGTTATGAAAATATTCCATATCCTTGAAATCGAGCTATCTTAAATTTAATTATTGATTAAGAGCCTTAGTTTTATGCTATCAAGTTTCAAAATTTGGTGGTGGCATTTTGTTTGAACAATGCATAGGTTTTATACTAATTATGTAAATCAGAACCACTACTGCTTCTAGTTTTAATTTATTAATTATGAGATGAAATTATGGTAATTGGAGTTTGAAGGCAGTGCACCCAGAAATTTTCAATATACTTGTAAGGCCAGTGAGCTGTACAATGAAGATATTTTGAGAAAGGTGGAGGAATTCTTTGGTGTTGTAATGAACCAGTTTTGCCCACATCTTATATCTCATTGACTTTAGGTTGGCAGGTGACCATGTGCTGTAGGTCAGTGTGAGGGCTGGAGGCCTCTGCCAGGATTATGGACAATGTAGATATAATTTCAGGGTACAAGACAGGCTTAGCCGACAGTGAGCAGCTGATGATCCTTTCTGAGTATCCTAAAATGTAGAAGTAAAATGAAATACAGCAGAAGAGTATACATTATATGAGATGTTAGAGAGAAGGCAATCAAATGTGAAATGACAGAAGGAGAAACCAAAAAGAAGAGGCAAATGATGAAGAGTTAGTGGTACTGAGGAAATAATCTGAGTTGGGGCCTAGGAACAGACTAGAAAATGTTACGCCACTCAATGCAAGTGGAGATGGGCATTTCAGGAGAATTTAATTGTTGAGAGAGAAGAATACTGGTATTGTGAAGTTTGGAAGTGTAAGTTGAGAGACTTGCTTTGTGGGAGACATTTGGTGGTCGTTCACAAAGAATGGAAGTGAAAGCAAGAGTTTGATAATACAGAACACTTGCAAGCAGAAGAGTTGTAGAAGAATTTCTAGGATGGTCTACTGGCAGCCTGGTCAGTTAATCCAGAAATAACGAAGAAGGTCTTACCTGGATTAACTTACCTTGATTAACTACACCACTGTTTAATAACAGAGCTCATGAAACTCTTCACTCAGGCTCCCACTTCCTTTCAAGCTTTCTCAACAAACCTTTAGTTTACTGGCTTTAAACATCAAGGCGGAGCATGTTTTTCACATAATACGGACTAGCATTCTCAATTGTCAGTGGCAAAAGACCACACTTATTTCAAGCAAGTGCAAAGGCTGCCTGAGACAAAATGGAAACGACACAGAACACTGATACTGCTGTGGCCTCAAGCAAATACAGAAGTCACACCAAAACACTGCATTGGTAAAGGCAACCAGTACAGTACTAGCACAAAAACTAATAGGCTGGAAAAAACCAGCACTAAGAATATCCCTAATGGCTTGCAGGAATGCACCTCAGTTTGTGCCAGGGCCATGTGTAACTCAGGTACAGGACAGGACTGAAAGAGACACTAACACTGAAAGTGGGAAAAATCTGAGAGAGGAAGTTATTCCTGGAAATCTGGCAAAGACATAAAGGACATGTGAACCAAGAAACATCAACCAGAAGTCTTGTCTTTCAGTATGACTCTAAACACAACTCCTTTCTGTCTTTGAAGATGTTGGGGATGTGAATAGCTTATTAAAACAAATATGTTGAACAACAGAGACTAAAAGAGTGGAAAATTTTATGACAAGGTTAAAGGTTTGGAGACATGAGTTTCTTAAATACTCTGTGTGTGTAGTTTTATCCTGGGCCGTCAGGTTATAACATCAATTGAAATTTAAAAAATGGCTGAAGTCTGTTCCTTTTGTAACTTATCTTGTGATCTAGTATTTTCATGAGAGATTCTATTGTTAGCCAGCCTGAGTTTCAGAACAGGATATCAGCACCATTTGCGGTAACAGATAGTGAAATATCTCTGCTTCTGCACAGAATCACCACATAATAGAAGACCTCAGGAGCTTGATATCTGTTAAGAACATTAGAAAATGCTGAAAAACCAGTGCCCTTTGAAATAACAGGTCTTTGGATCATTCTGAGAGGCAGAGGATAAGCTAAATTTTGTCTAGGTTTCACTGAATAAATTAGGTCATTTCATGTGACCTGCTCAAGCATGGCCAGGTTTTATATCTGTTGATGCACACATTTTTTTGTGTGGAATGACTTTTGTGTACAAGTTACCATGGCTTGGTTCACTTAAATGTTTTGCAAATCTTCACAGACCTTTTTGAACAATCTCATTTTTTTATGGCTGAGCTTACAATTTTCGTGGTTTAGAGCGTTTTTGTGACTACTTAGCATGGTATACTCAGCCTTTTTGAGTCAGTGACTGAGACTGCAAATATAAGTGATTTAACTTCTGCTTGAGTAGAACCCGTCATATAAGCCAAGACATTCTTTTAATAAGTGAGACTAATAAATAAAGCAAAAGGATTGGAGTCAGAGGGTCCAGAGCCCTGCCGTCAGTCTGACTCAACTCAAGCAATTACCTAAGTAATGCAGCAATAAACAAAAAGAAATCAAATGGATTTTTCACTTCAGAATTTAAAAAAAAAATGTTTGTTTCTTTTATCCTTGACTTCTAAGGCCACAGCCACACACAGAGCTAGGGCAGCAATTGCACCTCGCACTTCATAGAGCAAGGCATACGTACTGCCTGGGAAACAAAACATCTTACTTTAAAAAAAAAAAAAGTCTGAAAATTATTAACAAGGAAAGTACATTTTCTTTCTTTCTTTCCCTCCTCCCTTCTTCCTCCTGAGTCCTTCAGTGTATAAAAGAAAAACAATTATTATGCAGCAAAAACAATATAATAAATAATTTCAAAGGCAAAGAAAGAATGCCAAAACCTGCAAAAACTGAGGCTTGGAAGAGTGAACTTCTGAATGCATGGCAATGATATATGGACACAGCTGATATATTAACTTCTGTGGTGAAAAATTTGATATGAAAAATTCATTCATCTAGAATATAAAAGCTTAAAATTAAATATTCTGGGGTTAGTTGTAATTTTATGATATGTTTTTGTAAGATTTGCTAGGTAGCTCCCAATCATGAGTTCTGACTCCATGTTCTTCAACTTGTTTTTTGGTGTGTTTTTTGGTTGGTTTTTTTTTACTGTGGGGTTAATTATTTTATTTTTATATTAAAGTGTACCTTACTTACGAGTCTGTTGGTTTTTTCCAGAGGAGAAGAAGAGATGAAGCCCCTCTTTCTTTGCTCTCCACAGTCACTTTGAAGAACACTTGATTGGCTGTGGTCCTTGGTATCTCCCATGGCCACAGTCTCAGCACTGAAAATGTCTATGCAGCAGTAGAGAGACCTCATTCTCATGGGTGGCAACTGGTCTTCTGAAGCATATGCTTTGAGGAAAAAACTTAAAGTAGGAAAGCTCTTTTCATATTCCTCAAATTCATGTGTGCTTTTAAAATAGTGGTTTTCTAAAAATGGCCTTTTTGATGTTTTTCCCAGGTCACAGGTCTGTGTACAGTATTAGAGTAAAACAGATTTGTGACTGACAGACCCTATTGTGACATGGAAGCATACTTATACCATATATTTTTTACATTTTCCTGAGCATGTGGCCATAATTTTCCTCAAAATTTTGAAATAAACCCCGAATTCTCCATTTTCCTTGTCTTATCCCCCTATCTGTCTTTCAGAGGTGGGACCCTTCTATTCAGTAGGATTTTTATGACTGTGATTAAACACATAAGCAGAGATATAGGTGGCTGATAGCAGCAGCAGGTAGCATGGATGTAACTGGGTCATGGAAAACTGTTTTCCCAGTGTCTCTTTTCCAAACAGTGTCTATGGGAATGGGGAGCTTAATGAGCTGGTTATGACACAGGATTTGTAGGCAGACCTCACTGTTATCTGTTTGGTTCTGGAGAAACACTCAATCACAATTGAATGTAAGAATTGGCATTGGAAACTTGGCAGAATGCAATACTGTCCTAATGGCAAGATTTAAAATGAATATTTCGATTTTGGTGCCAGAGTATAGTAACTAGTGGATGAAATTGCTCATAAAGCTTGCAGCAGCCTCATTAAGATGGGTCTTATTGTCTGCAGGCAGAAGTAGGCTTGGAAGATGAATCTTTCTCTGTCCTTTGTTTAAAGGCTGTTGTTTAAAGAATAAAATCCAGCCTCTGGTACTAATTTAAAGCCTTGCCCATGCTGTAGAATTAGGGTCTTAGCCAATTATTTGAAAGTTTTCATTTCAGTTTCTAATGGGTAATGGTGCAGCATAGATGCCTTAGTAATTTAGGTGTGTACCACGGCACCTCAGGTAATTGAGCCAGTTCTGTAAATGTGTGCTTACCTTTAGGTGTATGAGTAGTAAAATGAACTGGAATGGGATTACTTTACTTTTGTGGTGAACACTGTTTCTCCCTAATTTGTGCTGAAATTATAATCTTGTCAGTTACATAGTAAGTAAAAATACTTCTAGTAATTTTGCTTTATTAGCATGACCAAAATGAGGATGTATTTTTTGGTGGTGAAAAATCAAAATGGGGACTCTTATGGAAACCTTACAATCTCTTATTTAGTTTATCCATGTAAGTTTTAAATGCAAAAGTTATTTGTTTGAAAACTTAATGTGTCCTGTCCTGAGGAATAAAATTTCATAGCCTTCTCTCTCTGGCAGTGTCGTGTCATTCCATGGAGAAGTCTCTGGTGGTGAGTTTAAACAATTTCTTTTCTTTGCTAACTTTCCCACGTAGTCATGGATCACTCTAATAAAACTAATAACAGAAATTGAATATGTATGAGATTCCTGTTCATCCCTTTTGTAGTGAGTAGTGTAAGCAGAAGCCATTGATATCTGGAGAGTATCAAAATTAATACAAGAAAAGCTCAGTTAAAATGTTTACTTAAAAATATTTCAGTAGCTTTCATTTAACTACCTCGTGGTCCCGCTGCAGCGAGAGGAGTGTTTCACACATGCATAGAGATGTCACACTGAGCTTTGCTGCAGCGTTCTGGGGCTGCCTCAGAACTCTGTGCTGCTATTAGAGTAGAAAACATGTAATGTGTTATTTGGTTTGAAACCATAAAAATGATTTTTGTTTGTCATGCTATGCTCTGCATGGTCTCAAGGTAGTTTGATGTTTAACTCGAATTTCAGATCCTTATGGCATGCGGTAGAAATGTTAGAGTCGTGGGGTTTTTTTCTTCTTCTTCTTTTTCTTATCTACATAAACAACATAACGTTGTCAGAAAATTGAAAATGTGCACTTTGTCCCATCAGCTAAAATGGGCTGTCAGATAACGCTTTTTTTCTCCATTGCATCAGATGAATGATGTAAATGGTTTTTGGCTTTGGAGTTTTTTGCAAGGCACTAGAGTAAATGATCAGAGTAGTAACATTTTTAACCTTATCTATCATACTGAAACATTTTTTCTGCCTCCAATAAAACATGTCAGAGTCGATTAAGGACATTCTTCAATGAGGTATAATTCACAGATTTTAGTAGCGAATCCAAGAGCACTGAAGTATTAAAGAGGCTGTGAATACTTAATTACGGATATGTTGCTATCCTACCTTTTACTGAATTCCCTTAACACTTTGGTGCTCTGTATCTGAAAATGCTCTTTTCCTCTGATGGTGAAGTAAAAGGAAAAGCCAGGTACAATGGCAGAGCATATGTCACATTGTATCTAGTGACAGTGCAGTGAGAGATACTGCTGTTCTAGTACATTCAGCTGTGCTTATCTGGTACATGAGTGCACATTACTTTCCATGGGCTTGGATCACTTTGGACAGTATCATTAAATGCCACGTCATTACCTGTTATGGAGTAGTGCTTTTGCTTGAAGTGCCTCCTGGGATGCATGCAACAGTAGGAAGAATGATGGGTAAAGATGGAAGCAGCATTAAATTTTCAATGGAAACACTATTGACTTTGACTTTTCAGAAGGCTTATCTGTTAGATGGTGTTTGTCACAGAACCTGTAAAGCTGTGGATGTTCGTCAGTTGAAAGTTGCAGGCAGTTGAACGGTATGGACAGGTGAAGGCTCCAGAGGGATCAGCTGGGCTAGCATCGAGCTGGAGGGGGTAAATTGAAGGTTTATTTATCCAATTCACTGTCAAGGTCAGCTTGCTGGAGAGCTGTCCTATGTGTGCTTACAAAATGCCAAAATCCTGGCAAATTGTCTGAAAGAGCCTCCAAATCACTGACCTTTGTACAGCTCACATCAACATGCCACTGTCTTTTAAGAGTATCCTTAGAGTGCATTAAATAGTTTGTAAAATCAAGCTTTTAATGTCAGCAGAAGTAACTTTTTATTTTCAGCAATAATGAAAAAATAAAAGATACCTAATGATGATAGAAAGAAACATGAAATAGAGAAGATGTTTCATCTGAAATAAGACTTTTAGCATCTACTGCTTTTTCAGAGTGTACTTCAGAGCTCATTTTAGAGAGGCTCTTTTCCTTACCAGATAAAGCATCTAAAACATTTGGATTTTCTTTTCTCTTTCAAATACGTGGTCTTTAGCATACTTCTATTGCAAAATCTAGATTTGCCTTTAGCCTTCTTTAACTCTCTCAGGTGAGTTGCTCAGATTTTAAGCTAATTAGCACTTAATTTATTCTTTTAATTAGTTACAAGAGTTTAGAACTGCCTGGTTTCATGTGTTTCTCCTGTATTTGGTATCTGTTGGAAACACGTCAAGTTTTTTTACTGATAACTAGGTATACCTCTAAGTAGGTTATATGTATCACTTTGGTAACTGTGCAGTCTTTTTTTTTTTTTTTTTTTTTATTTAAAGTGTTTTTTTTTTTTTAATGTAAGAGTCCTTTTGCATATAAGGAGTATAATTCTCTGCATAATACCTACCCCTGGAATTTGCATTGGGGAAAAAGTGGGGTATACCTTAGTTTAGAGTGAAGCATGTTCCCCCCTGTTCCAAGCCATTTAAATTGTCTATGCTTAACTGAAGTAGCATGAAAATAAAAACACAGCAGGTTTAACCATAATTGGCTTGGTCTTATAAAGGGATAATGGCACATTTGACTATTCTAGTGAATGTTTTTTCACTTGCTTTGTAGTAGGTCTTGTTTCCATTTAAATATACAAGACTCATCATAGCCAAATGAAAGACACATATGTGTTGAGCTTTTGTTTTACATTTTGGTATTTTGCACTGTGCTTCTAGCTTTGTTTTCTCATTTTTTCTTTTCTTTTTTTCCTCCCTGTTCAATAATGAGATACCCAAACAAGTGTTTTTCTGAATTCAACTTTTTCATTTTCTTTTTTATTCCCCTTGTTTGTTATCTCTCTGTGCAAACTCAATTTTCCGAGTAAGGCAGCTCAACTTGCATTTTCCCAGAAAGGAATATTAGTGCCAATCTACCACACAGCTCTTATGGCATGGGTGAAAATGGTGAAATTATTGACTAGGAAAGGATGAGCTGGAAAATCAATTTTAGCCCTATTTCGACAACATTCATATGGAACTCTCTTAGTACCCTAAACTAATTTCTAATTATACTTGTCTGTTAATGCAGAGTGTATTTCCAAATTTTATCAAAATCTATTTTGATGTTTTGAAACCCTGTTGTTGATTTGTATTTTAGTAGTATATGTATGTATCTCTGAATATTTTCAGAGTTTGAAACAGAAATAGTTTTTGTAAGAGCAAAGGGAAAAAATGAGCCCTTGAAGTTTCTTAACTATAGCACAAATATAAATTTTGGTGTATGTACTAGTTTTGAATATATGTAATTCCTATTAATTTTTTGACTTGTGTGTAAATCAATGTTTAAGTACTTTTTAGACCATAGAGATTTTATATGATGGCTGCTGAGGGCTGCCTTGGAGCCATAATATACGATCACGTGAACCTGCTGTAGTTCACAGATCACTGACTTGACAGAACTTTATTATTATTTAATATTTATGTTACAATATTGCCCCGAGTCCCCAGCCTTAGACAATGCCCTGTTACAGTGGGTATTGTACAAACATTGATGTAGACATGATCAATGTCTCAAGGAGCTCAGAGCTGTGGTAGTTATAAGGTCACACTGAAATGAAGTAACAGTCTGCGTAAACTTTGCAAAAAAGTTTTGCAATATGCCAGCTTTGAAGTAGAAGAGATCAAATCAAAGAGAGTGGAGAGACAAAGAATTCCACCTGTGTAACAAAGCAGAGCCTGACTTTATTGTTGGTGAGTACACATTTAGAGAGAACGAAAGTAAGGCTGAATTATGATACAGTGCCTTAGGGCACACGCTGCATTTCAAATTCAGGCATTAGCCTGTATTTTATATGCTTTATTTTCTGCTTTAATTGAAATTGCTGCGTTTTCAGATTGAGATTTAGCAGATAAAAGAAGGAAAAGATACTTCCCAGAAAGTATGTCTGAATTGCATAACGGCTTCTCTGCACTCCAGGCAGCCATGGTTTGCATTAGAAGGGTTAACAGGTATGATTTATACTGGGCTTGGCAAAACGACAAAGTTTTTATTTTGAGTCTGTGTTCTGTGCTGAAAATGTTGATCATGAAAATGGAAATGTTATTCAACAGAGTTTGTGTGTCTCTTGGATTATATTTACTATATTTTCAGTTCAAACTTTGCCTTTTCACGTGACATTAATTAGTAGAAAACAAAGGCAGAGTAGAGATACAGAGCTGCCATATTTTCTATGCCTAAAGCTTTGTCTTAGTTATTTCCTCTTGGTCTGGTCTTTAGATGCTGAGCAAGGAGGAGTCTCTTTGGGATTTTTATCTTTCTTTTTTTTTTTTTTTTTTTTGCTGTTGTTGAAACTAGCAGGATTTAGTAAAACATCCTTGATGTCCTATATTCCTCTAGCAGAGTGGGAAGGTTTCCCTTTCTGGGAGAGGCATACTGCCTCTCACTAAGAAGTAGAACTTTTATGATGAAAGAGAGAGGATTTCTTCTATCGTTCAAAAATACTTTGTTTACTATTTCTTTTGATTTATACTAATCTATAAGTAATTACTGTTCAGACCTCAAGTTCCATTGGCCCTTATTTAGAACATACCATTTTTTAACATGTAATATTTTAGTGGCAACAAAATATGTTTAAAGGAATCTTGAACTAGCTATAATATTATCTTTTAGGGGAGTCTTGGTTTCACAGAGGGAGGAAATTGCCTTGTAGTGTCCTCTGGATGTTGGAGGTGAATTACAGCAGCTCTGAGGATGACTTAGTTGGCTCCTTTCTCTTTTAGCTAACCAGCACATTGACTTCTACATGCCAAAAGTTCATGTGTTTTTCAGCTCTTCCTCTTATTCTTGCAGGCTACCTGGATCATTAAGAGTTTGGTTCAGACTTCAGACACAAACATGGTTTCTCAAGGCAGTATTTTGCTGCAGGGCATCTGGTTGCTTTCATTTGCTGGGTATGGGATATGGGTTTTGGTAGGAAGAACTCAAGGGCAAGGAATGCTGACAGAATACCCAGTCCTGCTCAGTTTGCTCGTGGCTGTTCATAGCTCTAAAATACTGCTTCAAGAGTCCATGTTATTACCCAGCATGAGCCAAGTTTCCCTTTTACATGCATAATCCATGTGCTAATCTGTGGAAATGTATAGAAACTCCTATGCCTGCCTGATGACCACTATGGATTCTGCAACCCAGGGGTCTCATGAAAACACAAAACATCTCAGCCATAAGGAATGATACTTTTTTCTTTTTTCCCCCCTCCATGTGAAATGTTAGGTTACTTCATCTGTTTTCCCCTTAAATTCAGATGGAACTAGCTCCTTCGACATATCACACATCCCTCTTCTTGTGGTTGCTTCTGATGACGTTCTCCAAGTGCAATTCTGTTCTCACTGAGCTTGAAGCTCTCTGTCAATGATAGATAAAGTAGAGAGGCACTGTTGTTTAAGGACACTTTCCTTTTGCAATGGCACCTTTTTTGGACTAGTGTATGTAGACGAAAAAGGCAGTGTACAATACCGAAACTAAGAATTTCTGTCTATTCTGCAGCAGCCAGTAGTGCTCTGTGAGCTCTTGGATTGGTGATTTCATCTTTGGATGTTGCTGGTAGTTTGAGCACCTTGGTGTGTGCCATGATGATTGAGAGCATCCCTTGCTCCTTTTGCTTGGAACTCTGCAGAGGTTTGAATAACAGATTGTATAAGCAGAATGGCTTTTAGAGTATGAGGCCGTGGTGATAAGGCCATCATGAACGTACTGAGGTATCTGTCCTAATAATGCACCATAAAATTAATATGTACTTGTGCAGTAGTTGCTGAGGGTGGCTGCTTCTTTGCAGATCAATTCGATATAGTGTTCTGTCTGCACAGAACTTGTGCAATTCATTTTCTGTGGTTAAAAAAAGCAGACATTCTGGATTGTATGGCGGAATGTGATGATTTTGATAATCCATTAACATTTAAAATAAGAGGAAAGTACAAAGCTGAAAAGAGACCTTAGCACGAATTCGAGGACATTTGATGAAAGGTCTAAATTTAATATTATATCTTATTATTGTCTGAGCCATCTGGGGTTTTCTTTGTAGCCTCCACATCACAATGTATTCTCATCATACAAGTTCTTTTTTTAAATATGCAATTTTATTTCAAGGCAAATCTGCCAAATGTAGATATTTGACAATTACTGTTCAAGAATGTAGGAAATGGGAGAGATTACCTGCAATGAATGTGAAGACCTTAATCTCTTGGGCAAAACAAGGAACAATGGATACCTTAGGTCTTTAATGCACAAAAAAATGGATGTATATGTATATGAAGCTTTGGAACTGAACTTGATCTATTTTATGTACCTAAAGTGTGATGGATGCATCAGTTTCTTCATTATCAGAGAAATAACTCCTAGATCAGTGGGTGAAATATCATCAGTGTTAGTATGGACAAAAGGAGAAGTTGCCCTGAAGTGAACAGTGAATTTAGGTTTCTTGAAACAAGTTCACTAGACTGATGCTTTTACTAAAAAAAACCCAAAGAAACCTCAACAACAACAGAAACCCCATTAAAAAAATCCCCAAAAAATCCCAGCCCTCCAGCTGTTGAGGACCCCATGCAGTGCAGGTGGCTGGGGACAGCTGCAGGTTGAGCTTGGGTGGAGCCCGGGTAAGATCCTGTCACCTGCCAGCCCTTTGCATGACAAAGGGCCCAGGGACCTGTGGCACAGCTGGGTAAGGGACAGCCAGAGGCAGGGCAGGAGCTGAGCAGGAAGACCCCAGACTGCAGAGCTGCAGCCTGCAAGGGATAAAAGCCCAGCAGTTTATTTTTTGAGGTCCCTCCTCAGAGGCACCATCTTGGGCTGTTTCTTGTTCTGTCATTCCATTGTTCAAAGGGTCCAGAGGGCTGAGACTCTGCTATGGGAAACTTGGGATAGAGCTGGTGAGGAAGCCTGTTTGCTGTGAGTGGGGTGTGTGGAGCCCAGTTAGACCTGCTGGGTCACCTGGGACACCCTTTGAAGGGCCCTCAGGCCCAGCAGTGACAGTCTGGGCTGGCAGTGTGGCTCCTGGAAGGGCAGACAGGAAACTTTCCTTAACACATCTGTGATTAGTACCAATTTTTACTCAGGCCCAAGTAACAACTTTGTTTTACCACATAGACTTGTGTCTATTTATAGCACGGAGTTGGGCCTAAAGGAGAAAGAAATTCAAATTTGTATGTGAAGAATCAGGATATGCATCCATCTATTTCTGATTTCAGGAGAAGTCAAATGACAGATACATACACACTTTGAAAGACTACATGTTTCATGACACAGAGAGTCTCAGAAGAGACTATTTGAACATTATAACTTTATGCCTAACTGTGGTGCTGTCAAGACAAAGCATAATGTTTTCACATCTAAAATTTAACTACACTGTATTTATTGTTTTGCTCAAGAACATTAAAAAAATCTTATCTGTCAACATACAAGAGCAATGAATGAACAACTTAAATTACAAGAGTAAATTAAATGTCAACTTTATTTCACCAAAACAGGCTGTTCTTTTCTGTTAGCAGAGGTTATAAACACTCTCTTGAAATATTTGCTGTTGAAAAATGATTGACAAGTGTGGACAGAAGTGTGTAAATCCAACAGGTTTTTAATTTACTTGATTACCATATTTATTGCAAGCATACGGGTAAGTTTGAAAAAATAACTTCATTGTTGTACTATGTTAGCTCAAATCTCCTGCATTCACTGTAGTTTCAAACTTTACTGCTCTCTCTATTCTCATATTGGCCATGTTTTTGTAACTAGAGTATAGCTCTGTGTTTTATTTTATACTAGTAAATTACTGAGACCCAGTAAAAATGTAAAAAACCCTAATAGATAAAAATTATATATACTTTTGGCTTAGAGTATATTAGCTATTTTTCCAAAGTATTTTGAAGACCTCTTCAAATTCTGTGTGTGCTTGTAAATTGCTTGTTATTAAAATAACTCTTTCAGGTGTAACAAAAAAGACAGCAGAAGATGTTATAAAATAGTGTACATGTTGCTGTTGAAACCTTCCTCACCTGTGTGTCTGAATTTGTTTCCTGGTCTTTGAGAGCAGAAATTTCTTGGAGTAAGACTATATGCAGCTGTATACTGGGATTAGAGAATTATAGTTCCTAGGGAAGGTTCAGAAAGACATAACAGATAAGTGAAATGTTATTTCACAAGGTCTGCTTCATTGTGTGGGATATTTCTCCTTGACGGGAACATATAAAAGTGTTTATCTACTGTATCCACACTGTGTATAGCGAAAGAAAAGGGAGTAACAGGTCTTTATCAAAACTATTCACATGGAAGGGCACGATGTAGCATAAACCTAAGGAGGAGTTAATTTGTGGCAAAATTATGGGCAACTCTCGTGCCTTTCATCTCCAACAAATGCACGTTTGCCTGAGTTGTGTTCATAAATGAGTGCACTGCCTGCCTGGAATATGGACTCCTAGAATCAAACAACTTGAACCGGATGAAAAATGAGAAAAGCCCTCAATCCACAGTTTTCCATATATCTGTTCTAGGTGAAGATAAAAGAATTGCTAATTGAGTTTACAGTATGTAAGACTCTGGGCTATGTAAGGGTAGGTTATCATTTCCTCTGTGTTGTCAGTTGTAAATCTAACTGCTTCTGTGGTCTAGAAAGTCTCTTCCCATTAAATGATGGTCCAGTATTTTTTAAGCCAAGATGTTCTCTCTCTAGCATATGTCAGAAATAGTGACATAAGACAGAAACTCTCATAATACTAGCCATGAACCAAAAGGAATGTGTCTTGTTAACAACTTTGGAAAGACCCAGTTCTCATTGTAACTGCCTTCTAGCAGCTACATGGAAGAGAGAATAAAAATTATAAAATATAACCATGATGTATTTTCCTGATGAAGCAATAGTTCATAATGATAGTCTCTATAAAGTTAATTTTTACTTGAACAGAGCTGAGCTTAATGGTTTTCAATTATACTAATTTGAGTCATGGGTTTAGTTCATGTGGATTTTGCAACCCCTGGGTTTTGCTTTTAAGTTTTCTCCCTTAAACACTTGGCTCCTTTTTTGCATTATGCCCTTCCCATTCTCTTTTAGCAGAGAACATCAGGCAGTGATGGGATGGCTCCATCCCCTTTCATCTGCATCAGAATTTAATCTTCTGTGAGGAAGAAGATTAAACATGTAATTTGAAAATAAGGTCTCATGTTCCAAATGGTTTTGTCATCAGGCACATGCTCAAGGAATAATGTCCAAAAATATGTCACCTTTCTCTGACAGAGGTTGAAATCTCTATTTCATCTAAGTTTTTCTAAGGCACTCTCTGCATTGGCAAGGAATTAGGCTCCTTATAAATGTATCAGTTAAACTGATTTGTGCGGAGGCTTTGTACCTACAGTAAGTATATTTTGGGATTTTTTACTTTCGACTATGTTTAGTGTGGTCACTGGAACCAAATGTCCCCATTGTGTCTGCATTTGGAGATCACTGGAAAACAGTTGTTGATTTGCACCTTTTACTTACATATACTTAATGGAGCACATCTGGTACACATCTGGTAGAGTTTCTGATTTTTTTTTTGGCCTACAAAAGGAATTTGGAATCAGGTCATCAAAACAGTTTTGTTAAAGTATTCATCTACAATAAGAGGGAATAAATGCATCCAAAGCTGTGCCACTGTTCTGGACTAAAATGCTGGTGTAGGCACAGCCTATGACTTGTGCCATGATGTGTCTGAAGAGAGGGTGAGCAATTCTTTGTTACATCTTTTGCCCATTATGCCTCTCTGACACTACTGCCAAATAGTAATATGTGTCATTTCTTTCTGATTTTTCATTCGTATTATAAATCCCTTATTCTTTCTCTACTGTCTTGTTCCTTTTTTTTTTATTTTCTAACTTTTATTTTCTATCTTCCTAACTTTTTTATTTTCTAACTAACTTTTCTAACTCCCCTAGTGGAGGCTGCTGCAGGCTGTGTCTCTATATATTCATTTAAGCATGGAGTTGGCCAGTGTTGGCCACAAACCCACTGGCCACTGGTTTTCAGAGTGTACATTGCTTTGAAGGAAACTGAGCACCTCTGGGGCTCTGCCCATCAAACAGTTTGAAGAATTGTGGTATTTATTTACTAATTTAAACAATCTCAATCTCAGCTTTCCTTTTCAGAAAGGCCATGTTAAGAGGTATGAAATAAAAGAAAAAGAAGGCAAGTCAGTCCCCCCTTGGAGATGTGACTGCAGAGACATGGTCACTCACTTTGTGTGGGGATGCTTTTGGTTGCTGAAAAAAGGAGGTCTGGTTAAGATCTCTGGTCAGGGGTGTCTGCAAGTCTTAACGTCAGCTTTTGTCCTTGCACTTAGCAAAAGCTTTCCAATGGCATAAACAACATCTATTACATAGTTTCAAAAATTCATATGCTATTTAGTCTCATTTTTATTTCATGTTTCCTTAGAAGTATGCTTTTTGCCTCATAAAAAATGTTAATAAATTCTATCATTAAAATTTGCTTGGATGGCATATTTAAGGGTATGTCCTCATGGAATGTCTCTTGGAGAGATGATACCCTGGAAAGAATATGTCTAGAATGGACAGTACTGTCTGACCTCATTAGCCAGCAGTCCAGGGAGCAATTGCAAAAGACCTAGATTGCAGTAAAACCTTGTTTCTCTCCAAGACAGGCAGTAGATTGTATGACTGGGGTGTCACCTTGGTTGTGTCCTGCAGCTTTCAATCTGCAACACATGGACAAGCCTTGAACAGGCACTGTGTCAAGCAAATAGCATCAGAGTTTGTCATGGGTGCCATGGTTTATTACTTTCTTGATGAAATGGGCATTTGTCCAGTGAGAACTTGAGTTGTACCTCTGCTTTATTCTGGCTGAACTATTTAAGTTACCTTACCTGGTGCAAATTTGGGCTGAATCTGTGCTACAGGTGAAAGGCTCCACATCTCCTTTTTATGTAACTGTAATCTTCAATCCATGGTTGGCTAAAACATTAGATGTGTTCACTGACCTCTTTGACATCAATAAGAATATAGTATCTAAGTCAATTAAGATTCCATTTATTCATATACATTATATGCATTTTAATATTGACAGGAAAAGACAGGTCTTATCATTAAAATGATCTTGGATGTAATGTTTTCAAGTTTTTACCATAATAGTTCATTACATACTGGATCTGTTTTGAGTGCCATAAATCATAGCAACTGATGGGAAAGGAAAGAACAGCAGTTAGAGAACTACAAAATAAATAAATAATTCAAAAAATAGGTTAAATATCGTTTACTGTCAAAAAGAGGACAGGAATATGCTACTTTGCAATTACTTTTACTCTTTTCTTGAGTTTAGCTGAGTACCATATTGATTAAATGTGGTGGAGGGTGGGGTATTCTTTTGGGCTGCAGATTCATCTAAAGTTGAGAACACATTGTAACTGTTGCTTTTATTTTATGGCGAGACCTTTTTGTCCTAACCCAGCTCATACTGTGTTTCCTGAAAATATTAAGACTTGCTGTGTTTAAAATGTGTATCATCTTCCTGATAAATGGTGTCTTTCAAATAGCACATTTATTTTTTGCTTGTATCATTTCTTTGAATGATGTGGGTGTTACAATCCAAAGCCAGTCCTATTTACTTAAATATGATCTAACTTCTAATGCAGATCAATATATATCAACACAACCTTTAAGACAAACTCTATATATTTGGCTTTGAACTTCAAGGTATCCTTTTTACTGGGTGAAAGAACAAGCTGAACAACTGGAATGTTATTAACACATTTTTCAGTATTTTTTGGCAAAAACTTAACTTGAGCTACACAGATAAAATGCTCTGATAATTTTAAATGTTTATCTTGGGGTGTGAAGAAACCAAAGTTAGAAAAGAGATTTGGGGTTTTGGTTGGTGCTTTGTTGTGGGGTTTTTTTTGTTTGTTTTGATTTGGTTTTTTTTAGTAGCTGAAGGCAATTATATCTTTATTGACCCTCTGTGTTCACCCCCTCCTTCAATGTCAGGTACTTGCTTGTTATTATCAACATGACATCTCCTTTCTTTGAAAGGTTGTCCGTCACACTTTGAATCACTTCTCTCCATGGTTACATTTTCTAATCAGTTCACATGATTGAGTCTACATCAAGTGATGCTTTACTTAATTCCTTTCCGTTTGTATGGTGTGATTCTTGGAGGGACTCTCGTCAAAATTTTGGAGGGCCCTGTCAGTTTGAAAAGAACATGACCTTTAAATTGTATCAGTATGTTTGCTGGTGCATAAGGGAAAGGAAAAGGTTTGTAGTGATGGAAAACCACTCTAAAAATGAAAAGTAATTCTCTCAGAAGCAACATGCATAGGAAGTTAATTTGTTTATATTTAACTGATTTTAAAAAAAGGCAGAATGAGGGGGACATGTTCTTTGGGCAATAACAGGTCTGAACAGTGTGTCCTTAAATTTGGCTTAGAAAGTGTTGTCTATTCTTGCTTTTCTGCATTTATAATAATAGATACAAAGTAGAACTATTCAAATGAGACAGAATAAAGGTGTAATTCTTTGAAATTATCAAAGCTGTTACTTTTCTGCATTTTCATAACTGTATCTGTGGCCATGCTATAATTAGTAATCGACAATGCTAATTATGGTACAGTCTGTCACTGACTTAAGTGGCAGAGTTAGATTTTATGTGGGTATAAATATGCATACATTTATGTGTGCGTGAGAGGATACTTCAAGTTAACATAGAATTTTGCATTGTGAATGCAGGCAGTCCAAAAAAAAGGAAAATCCATCTGGAATGCTTGACACGGATAGTTGAAGAATATAATACAGATGCATGCTCGTGAAGCTGAGTAATGCTGGGAACTTAATATAAGTTTTGCAACCTTTATTGTGTTTACCAACTGTGGGTGATCAAATACCCTGCATAACGGAATCAGGGATACTGACTGTTCTCATCTCCTTTCCTCTATGCTTCGAGTATGTTACTCTTAAGTAGCTTTTACAAATGTCAAAATGCGTAGTTTCACTGAAGCTGTTGAAGTCTGGTTTGCCATGGATTTATATATTACTAGATGTTGATGTCCAGAAGCTTTTTGTCCTCTAGCTTTTTTCTATATTTGGAGTGCTTTTAATCACACTGCTACAGATCCTTTGGTATCTGATAAGGTATGAGGTCATTCTGAAAGTGTTCCCAAGGCCAGTAAAAGGATTTATCTTTTCTTTGTGGATATGGCATGCTCAAAAAATGTATAGGAACTTGATTATCTTTGAACTTTTCACCCTTCTGTCAACTTTGTAGAAACGGGCCAGTAGATTCAAAAGTTGGGTGGAGATACACAGGCAGGGTGTGATCACACAAAATTGCTGTAGTGAAGGTGTTTGTGCTGCTCCCTTGTTACCCTAAGTCACCTGCCACTCTCTTCAAATTTAATACTATTCTCACTGAATCCTAAGAAGGATCTGGGCTCTCCTGCCAAAGATCTTGTTTTCTGGTAGTGGATTTCATTCTTGCTTCAGGAAATCAACCTACTCAAGGCAATCTGATAGAACCCATGCTGACAGAGCTCTTGTTCTGGGTGTGGCTGGAAAGTGATGAGCAGGTTAATCCTTGCTCTGAATTTGTGTTTAGACAGCACTGTGTGAGAGCTGAAGTCTGGTCTTTGTTCCCTGATTTTCAGCTTAAGGAGCAGAAAAACGGACCCCAAAAGTAAATCACTTTATACTTTTCCTCTCTTACCAAGAAGTGCCCCAGTGTCAGCCCCAGGCTCGAATGCTTGCAGACTCTGCCCCTTTTAGCTGGGGCTGGTTCTGGGCCTCGAGAGCAGAGAGCTCACCTCTGTAATCTGCCCTGAGTTTAATTATTTGGCATGTTTCACTTTCCTAACGATAGTGCAAAGCTCTGTTTGTTTGCATCTAAAATTAAGGCTGTTCACAGAGTTCAGATATGTAGGTTTTTGCAGCACAAAGGTGTGCCAACTTTTGTGCTGGAGTTGTGTAGTTTGTGATATGCAGATTGCAGGTGGATATGACACTTGGCAATTGCACACACACTATGCAGCATTAGATTTCCCCATGCAAAGTTTGGAGCAATATAGTATGTGGATTTGAGATACTAAAGGAGATCAAGGCATCTGTAGCTGGGGTATAGGCACGCATGTTATCTGCATTTCATAGAGGCATTTTGCATAGGATTTTATTATAGCATTTTGTGCTAATTCGTATTTCATGATTCATTCATACATTTAACCTGTTAATGCAATTCTAATATTTCCCTGATTGCTCAGATAAAAGTGTTTTCTTTGTGTTTCAGAGAGTATGAAATAAGGTGGCAGAATGATAAATACCAATAGCAGATTTCTGGATTGGTAGCAATATTCAGTAGCGTATAACATGGCTTTCACTTACACAAAGAAAGGTCATACATTTTCATCTGTGACGTGTCCTGGTTGGCTGAGACATGAACTTCACAAAGATGGGAAGCCACTATATTCTACAGTTGTTTCCTTCTGGGCCATAACATCTAGGTTTTAGTTACTGTAACTTGATGGAGCCCTAGGCTCCTGATATTGAGGGCAAATAACGTTTGGCATCTCCTACTGGAGATCGCCCTTTTGATAGGGTGCTTTGCTTTTTAGGACAAGGGAAACCTCAGGAATCCTGCAATCATATTCTCTTTTTGAAAAAAAACCAAAACCACACATCACAAATTAAATATTAGCAATTAGACCTTGACTGAGACAAAGGACTTTTGGTTTTGGATGACAATTTCTGTTGTTTTGCCTACAAGAGGTGAGCTAGAAATGCTTACATGGCATTATATCTTTGTAAAGAGCAAGTATAATGCAAATTCTATGCTGCCTTAAAATACCAATACATGTTTTTCTTTATGCTCCCTTTTTTCCTTAAGAAGTTGATAACAGAAATTGTGCATCACTTCAGGCTCTTGTGGGATGACCTCAACACCTTTTATTTATTTATTTGTTTACCCCCCTCTCTCCCCCACTCCACTTGACACCTGCTCTGGCTAATTGGTCTCCTCTTTCCCTTAAAATAATAAAATTGTGTGTTAACACATTTAATTTCCTACAAGCTAAGGGGCTCACATTGCAGTGTTTTTCTTGCTTTCCCTCTTATGGATATGTGAAATATAATTTCCTATCTTGAGCTGTCTAACACACAGAGTAATAGCCTATGTTCCTATAGCCTTATCAACTTGATTGGAATTTTCCACATGGAGCAAAATGTAGTGGTGAACCCCTAAGGAGCATCATGGGGACTGGATTCCAGAGTTCTAACCTGCTCCTTGCTTAATCACAGGCAGTATTCATTCAAAAGTCTCTCTTAAATTAATTGAAAGCATTGCCTGAGTGGGGTTGAAAGATTGGGATCATTCTGAACAGCAATGTAGTTGTGCTATACTGTTAAAGGATGCCATGTCTTAAATATACTGGAAGTCATAAACACGGCATTATAATAAATTACAAAGCAGACTTTTGGAAGATTTGTTCTACCTTTCACAAAATGCTAATGTTTATTTTGCTTTCATTTCATCGTATTGTCTTTCATTGAAAAATTACAGCTTTACTACAGTGAGCTAATTTCATAATACTGTATTAAGTTAATATTATATAAATTATGTTTGTCAGATTTGGGCATTGTTGAAGATGTACAAAGCCCAAATTTACTACCAAAGCTCTCCAAACACATGTATTCATAATTTGCTACAATGAACCATATGACACAATATAGTATTAAGGAATTACACATTCTAATGCCAGGCACAAATCCTGCTGCTCTTTCTGCAACTGTTCTAGGTACAAATAGAAACAATATATTTCTAGCTTTTTTTCCCCCTAGTTGCAATTATGAGCAAAAAATGTTGTAGTGTGGGAATATTTTAGCCACCTGCATTTTGTTGTCTGACTAATTTTTAGCTGCGTGTTGCCTTTGAACATTATTGAAAATATGCAGAGATTGCAGCAGTTCCTGGGTATATTTTCTCTGCAGACTATTATAACTTTAGGCCTGGAAGGAAAAAGTAATAGAAATTGGCACAACGAATATTACAGAGTACAGAGAGCTACAGCTTTCTGTTAGTGGAGAATGGGAACGCTTCTGCCTGAGAGGTTTAATTGCAGCTGCCTGCAGTTTTGCATGTGGTGTTTTCCACTTGCAAGGTGTAAGGTTCTGCAGTGTAACCTGGCTTATTCTCTCCATTCAAACAAAGAGCAGAAATGCTCTCTGTGAAGGGAAGGGGAGAGCTTGTGCAATTGTGGAACATCTATAGGTTTTTAAACACACACTGTCTAATCAGCCTCTGACAGATCCATTGTAAATCAAAGGTCTGGTAAGTGGGGATGCCAGAAATGTTTGATCTCATTCCAAGCCTTGAAACAACTTGCTTATTTTTTCTGCAGTTTGGCTCCTCACTAAAATAAAACATTGAGAGATGAATGTTCTGACAGGTCATTGTGTGTCAAACTGTCACTCTGTAATGGTTACATATTTCAGCTGGATTGAGGTGGTGGTGGTTGGGGGAGGTCTGAGAGAAAAAGAGGGAGAGAAAGAGACAAAGAATAACAAGATTTCTGCTCCTTCTTGTGGCTGATCTTCATTTAAACCAAGCACTTGTCATGTTCAGGGGAAGTTTTATAAATTTTTAATGATGTTGGGTACAACTGGTGCTTTGAAATTTGCTGTACTTTAATTTTTTCTTCGTTAGCAAAGGTTCGCTAATGCATTGAAGTGCTAAGAGCGTGTCCTAGGGATGCCATGATAATTGTGTTGTTAATAATATTGTGGCACTAGTAATGTTCTCCTGGTAATCAAGCCATGAGATTTTTTTTTAATATATTCAGTTATTACACTGCATCTCGTACAAATCATGTCAATTACAATTGCCAGTCTATGACAGTTAAAATAATTGTATACGTTTTCCAGAATTTTCCATTGGCTTGGCTAATCAAGCTAAAAAAAAAAATCAACATATTATTTGCATTAATTTTGTTTCTAGTCTATTTCTACTCCTAAATCATTTGTCCATCTACTTCAAAAGGCAGAACAGTAAGTATTTTAATAATAAATATACAAACATATTCATACTGTAACATAATATAGGCATACTTCTGCAATAGTAACAGGATATTGCCTAGGATTAATCTGTGTGTGTATAGATACATATTTGCTAAAATTATGCTCATGTAGAGTGTGTGTACTCTATGAGAGATTTATAAAGATAGCTATTCAGAGGTGTTTATTTTCATGGATTTGGAGTGTCTGTGTGTGCACCTGTGCAGAGATGCCAGCCTGTCTGTAGACATTGATAGTTTATGCTTCCCTTAGAGATGATTGCGTGTTATTGCATTTGAATATTTATTTCCATTTTAAAAAATCAATTAGATAGTTGCCACCTGAAAGAGAGAGCAAGTTGAGTGTCCGAACATTAGCCTTCTGTAACACTGGCATCTCCTGTCTAATGCTGTCGCTTTGTTTCTTTGAAAACAAGAGACAAACAGCAAAAACTGGCTCAGCATTCTGTCACCAGAGCAGGAAACATCCCATTGTGTGGTTGAGTACCGTGTCCTGGTGGGGAGGGGGAAACCTGGGCTTATTTTCTCTTATAATAGCTTTAATTTTATTTTTTCCCGTTTTCTTTCATTTATTTATTTTTTAAATTATTATTTTTATGGACAGTGGGAGCAGATTTCACTCTCACTCCAGACTGTGGGACTATTGTTTCTTCCACAAGAGGGTTTGGTGTTTTTCAGTGTATATTTACAATAGTTACTAAATGAACACAACAGGGGTGCAGAGGAAACAGGGAGTCAGCATATGGATTGCAAAAATATACAGAATGATAATATTATTTCCGTTCTCAGGGAGGTACAGCATGTCGAAGGAGTGGTGAAAATGAAACCGCAGAGAGGCGGATCAGTAGTACATGAGCACTAACCAAGTACAGCCAGGGGTAGTATATGAGAGGGAATAACAAGTAAGGGATGTAGTAATTACATGAGGAGGAATAACGAGTAGGCATGGAAGCATTTGAGAAATAAGAAGTCAGCTGGCAGTGGTATTTGAGGAATGACAAGTGAACATGACAGTATTATTTGAGGAATAATAAGTGAGCTTGGTGATATTATTTTGAGAATAACAAGAAACCAGGGGTGCTTTCTCTAGGCACTTTCCCCTGCTGTTATCTTGTGAAGGAGGTGCATAAAAGAATAAGTGGTCACAGGTTGCAAGGGTCAAGGAAAAAAAATGTTTTTTTATGCAATAAGCTTCTACTAAACATGGCCTGAACAAATCATCCCTCAAAATGTAGAATTTATTCCTCAACTTTGCCTAGAGGTACAAGTGAAAAGAACAGATTTTTTTTTTTCCCCACTCCTCTGGCCCTGTGAGTCCTGACCACAGAGAATGAATGGCTTTAGAACTGTACCCAGACAGAAAAATCAATGCTTCATATCAGGAGGCTTCAGGGGTTAGACTCCCATGTTCATGTCAACAAGGCTATTGGTTTTCTTAATACTCCAAAGTTATTGTTTCCCCGCTGCAGGAACCTTCCACTGTGACTTGTGTGCTCACAACTTAACAAAAGCACTTTCCCTTGGCCAACCACCAATTGGCAACATGGCAAATGGCAAAAAAATTAATTGTTAATTAGGTCTATATTTTTCCAAACCAGACCATTACAAGTACATTGAAGTTAGCATTTTCTGATGGTATTTGCTCTATAAAATGATGCTGATTTGTGTATGCTAGGGGGATCACTACAGTTTGACCGATATGTTTCACGTTCTGAGCAAAACCATCGCTGGGATAAAAATTAGTAAGCATTGGAAAACTGGAATTAAAGAAGGTGGGGTTTTCTTCCTTCCCCTCCTCTCTGCCTTGGCTGGATATTCCTGCTGTTTGTGTGGAAAGGCCTCTGCTTCCTCAGGACAGACTCCTTCAGGCTTGGTCGTGTCACTGTTTTAGTCTGAATGGGTCCGTTTGTTCTGCAGTCATCACTTCTGTGTTAATCACTTCTCCCTTGTCAAGAAATTCTTACAGTTTGTCAATAGAATTACTTTACATGAGGTTAAAATCATGTTGCTTCAAATAATACTTTTTGTCATCACAATGTATTAAATAGACTACCTGAAAATAAGACCCTCTTAGAATCTTCGTCAATTTAATTAGTGTAACAACTATATTTGGCTTACTGGGCAGGAAAAAGCCAACCTTTTGAGCTCTAGGAGGGAAAACTGGCTACTGTACAGTTCCAGTATCATCCTGGTGTGCATATGGAAAGCTAAGAGACTTAAATGTTGCATCAGGTTAGAGGGGCATTTTGTGGTCTGGTTAATTTGATGGCTTCCCCCTCCTCTAAGCCCCCTTTAAGTATGTTACTGATGCTTTTTTTTCCCCCCTGATTTTTTTTTTCTTTTCCTGTGCTGTCTTTAGTGACACAGTGCTAACACTGAAAATGCTGGTGGCTACAGTGAGCATTGCTCACCCAGAGCAATCGGATGAAAAGGCAGTGCAGATGTAATTTGTTTTCAATGGCTGTTTCAAAAGAATAATTGTGGTGACATTGTGGGATCAATATTATAGATTTTTGTTTTCAAGTACACTGTATGTGTGGTGCTAAGGGGAGGCAGGAAATATAACACTGCAGCCTGAATACAATAAAAATGGATTGAGGTCTGTGGGTATTGTCGGCTGGTAGCCATCATGGGTTTGGAACATCATTGGTGGGATTACAGCGCCTGTCCTCTGGGCTGGGATTTCATTGTGAGTGCACACACACATTTGCTGCAGTTTTCCTCCTCAGCTCCTTAAGGGACCTGCTCACTGCACTTGTATAAACTCCCTGTGAATGAGGCGCTGTAAATGCTGCCGTGGCTCTCACCCCTAATAAGTGGCAGGATTAAAAGGCTGGGGGTTAAACTTTGCAGCCACATCCTCTAATTTGCCACACTATGCACAGTGTGTACCCCAGCAGAACCTGGGGTGGGGAGGGGTGCATGGCACACCTATGTGAGCATTTCAATTCTCCTCCTGTTCCCCGTCTCTCTAGGCCACCATGCTAGATAAAACTTCTTTAAGGCACCTGAGAGAGAGAGAAAGAGCACCTCCAGAGAGCAGCCTGCTGATAGAACCTACTTCTAACAATATGGTGAGTGTCATTTTAAAATACCATGAGAAATATGATGTGGTGATCAAGGACTTCCTGCTTTAAGGGTTTCATGTATCAGGGTAAGTAGACAAAAAATGTAGTTCCCAGGGTGAAAATTATATTAACAAAGAATTAGTAATAAAGCTGAATAAATGTAATGAGATGTGAAAGAGAGTGCATAGCACATTTTTTTTCTGTCTTTCATAATTAGGCCCTGAAAGAAATGGAAATTCAGACAAAACACCTTTGTCATTACCAATTTAAATATTACAAATTAAAATATGTTGCTATTGGACAGCTGATTGTTTTGTTTTTTAATTCAGGAGGTAAAGATGCTGCCTTTGGTTCAGGTTGCTGTTTTAGAGGAAAGGATTTTGCGGAACGGTTTTGGCTGATTCTCTTTCAGCTGAGATAAAATTTCAAATTCTCTCTCTACCAGATTCTCCCCTTTCTTTTTTGGCTGAAATGATAGTTACCCAAACTCTGCTGACAGTCTGTGCGCTGCAGGGGTGGCCCAGAATCATCTTTTTTTATTCTCAAAAGCCATTTATCATATTTATTAAATCACATAGATTCCTACCATAAGTTGGAAAAACAGTATGTGCTTAGTTTGGACCAATTAATTCCACAACAAATACACTCTCTCTTGGCCTCCTTTATAAACCAGAACATCAAACAGCTGTTCTCTCATCCCAGAAAAACCAGTGTGTAATATTTTTAGTCAGCCTTTACTGGTGAGTATTGGATGAAACAAGATAGCAGACACTTACAGGGATCTATTTCAACCAGTAAATCTTGGTAATTTATTAATGGCTCAAAGCTTGTAAGAGTAATGCTATTTCATGAAGTTTTTATTTCTGCATTTTATAATTATTCAGGCTAACAGTCAGTAACCTTCAGTTCCTTTCTATATCTCAGTGTTATGTTACAGAGCTTAAAACTCCTTTCTAATACCAAAATATTACATGTTCCTATTTGAAAAATAAAATATGCAAAACAACGTTGTGCTCTCAGGACAGTTTCAAACTTCCAACACGAGTTCCAGAACAAAAGCTACCCTTGCACTGCCTGCTATGGCTGTCTAGTCCTCCCATGTTTGCCATGGCATCAATTCCTATCCCAAGGATCTCTCTCTCTCTTTGGGCAGCTCATCTGACTTGGACGCCTGTGTGCTGTGCCCTGTGGGGGCTACAGGGGCTGCGCTCTGGGTCTGTTACAGAAACATCGTCTGTTTCCTCTGCCTGTGTCTCTCTGGTTCTCCCTCTCTGATTCCTGCCCCGTGATAAGAGGAGGTGACAGGAGTCTGTGAGGGCACCATCAGCATCTGTGGGTTGTTGCCAACTGCTGCTGCTTTGGGCTGATGTTTAAGTTGTACCTGATCACAGACTAATGCATATATACTTCCAAAACACATGGGTGGAGCAGAGGCTGTCGATTTGCTCTCCTGCTGCTTTAGGTACTGTCTTGTCATTTTGAAAAGATTAAGAAATGTGGTACAATGCCTTGCACTTAGAAGAGGTAAAGGTTTAGCCAGCAGAGTTGAACTGCAGAGCCTGTAGGAACAAGGGGAAGTAGTCTTTCCAGTGTTTGCTTTGAATTGCTTTTGGGTTTGTCGTTTTTGTTTTTACAATCTCCAAGAGCGAAGGCTATTTGAAAGTGGCTCTGGGGTGTGTGTGAATTGTCTACAAGATGTGGAGGAGTCAGAAATCTCTTTCTCCTCCATGCTGGCTGATGGAACCAGGCCTGCAAAAATGGGATTGCCCATCACATCCAGGGATGTGCAGGGATTACTTGGGGCTGCCTCTCCCTAATGGTGAGGAGGCAGCAGAGCAGGACATGGCACTCCCATGCTGCACCCTCAGGTCCATGCCCTGACTGTCAGAATGTGACTGGATGTATTGGGCATTCTGTAAAACACAGATGCTGTCTTTGCATTGGAGTCTGGTAATGGTTTGGTGCTGCAAAAATTTGCCACTACAGTGCTCCAGCTTTTATTGTCAAACAATTGAGGTATCTGAGGTGCTGCATTGTGTGATGGCTTGGGAAGGGCAACAAAACCTTACAGCTGGGGGTTTCCTCCTCACTGGCAAACCAGGAGGAACCTGGAATGAATTTAATTCAACTCTATATCTTTGTACTGCTTGGGCCTATTTCTGCCTGCTAAATCTGGCATCTAGATTGCTTACAGAGATCTTTGTTGCAATGAGCCTTTATCTATTTTGTCCAAAAGTCTTGTCTGCTTTTGCTCTCCCAATCCCTTGCTTCTACTGCCCTTTGCCTTTTCCTTTGGTGTCCTTCAACATCACAATTTATTTAGTAAATCCAAATAGCTTGAGGCAAAGCTGTCACACAGTAACTAAGGATCCTCACCTTGCCTTTTCTGCCTTCTGAAAAATAAAATAATATAAAACATGAAAAGCAATCCTCCCTCCAGTGCAATTTCTACAGACCTTTGCCCATGATATACATCTTCCAGTAGTTACGTGGTTTCTGTGCAGGGACATAGGTAGAGCACCTGAGTTTGTGAATCAAACCTAGATTTATGGTGCAGACCAAGTAAATGGATTTGTAACTGGAATAAGTCAAGCAATCACTATCTGCTGACTAGTAATAAATTTGATATTAATTCAAAGTGTTAATATTTTATATTGGTTACATTTTTTGTCCTTTATTTCTGAAAAAGATGTGCGAAAAAATGAAAGCTGCATATACACCATGAACTGCATTTCTTCACTTCTGTGTCTGTGGTTGATTAACCTTAATACATAGCTATATAATTTTTTCTGGATTAATTTCTGCTGATTCTTTGGAAGGAAATAAATAAGCAGTGTTTGCCTAGTTAATCTTCGGTCTGTTATCTTCAAAATAGGGTCATGGTTTTTTTAATGGAATAAAAGTAAGTATATGCAATATATATAATGACATAACCAAAAGTTTGTAATTACTTGCATAACTTTGTTTTGAAATATCAGTTTTGTGAGTTTTAAAACAAATGCAGCATTCACCATTTTATTTTAAATTCATGTGTTCGAGCACAGAGTATTTTCAGTGTCACCTTTGAGAATCTCATCTTGTCAGTTGCTAATGCTCTAAATGTTTTTTATGTCTCCATTTATTTTATTATTTTACTGTGATAAAATATTAGCTGACATCAAATTAATTTAAAATCATAAATTTTTGCACCGAAATTTTGCCTATGGTCAAAATTTTTTGTCTACAGTCATGCTTGTGTCTGTATTGAAATAGTTGCCTAGCTGTTGGTAGCATGCATTAAGTGTATACAAAATTGTTCTTAAATTGTTGTTTTTAAAGGGTGGTCACAGGTGGGGAAAATTTGGTAGAGAGGGCGTTGGCTTTCTCCCAAGTACTTTGCCTGAACATGAAAATCCATTATTTGATATTTATTTTGTTAAGGTAATCTGGCTTGTTGTCTAAGAAATTCTCCTGGGGAAAAGGCAGTTCTTTTCAACTCCTGGATGTTGGTCGGAAGCACGGGAACACCAGGGTAAAGGAATGGAAGATAAGAACGTCATCTGTTCTTGCTGTATTTCTCAAAATTTCTTATAGTGAAAATTATGCCATGAGAACGGAAGGGGTTTGTATGGATTTTCCTCTTGTATGGATGGTTAGGACAAGGCTTTGTTGCATGTCACTCACTAGCAGAGATTAGGAATTTAAGATGATCTCAATGGCCACAGCAGGTGCATGTTGTTCTCTTTCCTTGAAACTTGTATGAGACGGGGGAGTTCCAGCACAGACACTGCACCAGCTGACAGAATATGTTGGGTAATCCAACAGTTACAACTGTGCTCCTACAGGACAAATAAAGGATCTGGAGAGTCATCCAGCTCTAGAAAAATTGAGTGTTTACCATCACAGGAAATAGACTTTCAGAGTTATTTTTCATGGCCAACGTGACTTCTTGAGAGTCATCATATTTTATGAAAACTTTTATTAGCATTTCCGAATGACCTTACCCCCATTGTGTTTTTATCAGTCCCAAGAGCCATAACCTTTTAAAAATATTTTTTATTATTATAAACACAATAAAGTAAGCTGTCTTGCACATAGATTTGTAGATCTCATTAGAGATACTTTTAAAAAAGGTACTCCATCTCTTGGGAAGATAATGACAAGTAGTAATCTTGGCATGCAAAGTTTTCAGACAGGAACAGTTTGTTGAAATAGATTGTTTAATCCTTCCAGAATTGTTTTGGAGTGGATGTACTTTTTAACCGTACTTTTGCACAGCATTATGACTTGAGTGGGGGAAAGACAAGGGCAGCTGAAAACAAATGCTGTGGCAGTATCATTTAGATGCTATTCCAGGTGAAAAAATAGCCAAGTATTTGCTTAAGCTTTTGAGTGTTATCAAAGTCAAAACAAGAAAAATGGCAGTTTTAAAACTCATTAAAGTTAACATTTGTCTGTATTGTAAATGAGGTATATTCCCTAGGGTAGTTTACAGCTTTGGTGGCACAAGATGGGGATAATTTTTCAGATGTACTGTTTCCAGTGGGCCAGTGTCCTAAGGCTTTGCTTTAAATGGCCTTTTTATGCAGTAGGATAATGGGCAGTTTGTGCATTGCTAAATCAGCCCTATTTTGTTAGGAATGTTACAGTCAGGGCGCTTACAATTTGTCAGAGGAAATGCAGAACATCTCTACAGGAGTCTGTTTAAGAGGACATCATTTCTCGATAAGCTCTTGCTTAGGTCAACATGCAGCACTGCTCTTACACTATTCCCCTGTTGCTTCTGCCACACGGGAATGCTCTGATTTATTAGGATTGCACAAGTCGTGTCCTCTGCCTGACTGAAGCCACAATGTGGAAATTCTCTCTTCCCTCCCCCTTTTCAAAAGGAAGTGTAGAAGGTTCCTTTAAAGGCCTCTTAAAGTATTTCGGAGGAGACTGTTTCAATGAAAGGAAGTCCCCGTATGCTGCACAGGATCTTTGTGGCACAGCTGCATGTTATAAATACATCAGGGCTATCATCCTTTTAGAAAGTGTGCTTTTTGAGGGGGTTGCCTGTATGACTATTATCAATCTACTGTAAAATGCTTGTGGTGATGTGCAAAGGCAGAACAAGAAGATTCTGTGAATGTGAAGTGATACAAAAACATCTAGTGACTAATGGCATTAGAGTTTTTAACCAGGGCATACAAAAACCCAAACATCAACAAATAGTCCAGAAGTCAAAGTCAGTTGCAGTGATTTGTACTTCAAATGTATGTCCTGTCAACTTTTTAATTACATTTAAAACTGTGGAGACACTTCTCCTGTAATACTGGCTTAATGAACGGTGATGCCTTAGTCAAATCTGCTTTAAAACTATGTGCAATCCAGTGTTGTGTTAATTTCCCGTTTGATAAAGGTGCTAATACTCTGTCATTCAAGTGGCTATGACTATGAAATTTTTGGTTTCTTTCAGCATTGTGATGTTTTAAACTCAATGCAGCCAAGGACATTTTTAATGAAAAGGAAAAAAAGTGATGAAAGCCTTAGTAATTTTGTGTTTGATGCCAATTGTAATATGAGAAGTGCAGAAAATATTTTGAAGGGGTCAAAGCTCTTCGTCTTTATTGCTTTTCTTTTTTTTTTTTTCTCCTGTAACACAGAATTTAACTGTCTGCAGGCGTTTAAGCCCAGAATATTCTACCTTCTCTGCAAAGAGATAAAACATTAGAGCTTCTCTTAAAAGACAACTTGGGTGGCTGTGCATAACCTTCCCTGGAACTGAACTAACTCCATTCTTCTGATTCACAGGGACTCATTCCTTATGGTTTCTTTTCCCCACTTTTCAAACTGCTGTTTAGCACCCTTACTTCACCTCTGCCTTTCTCTTTGTAGATTTTCCTGAGATGCTTAGGGGTAAGAAGAATTTTTTTTGTTTTTTTTTTTTTTTTGCGTGAGTAGAAGTTTGTGTAGGCTGCCTGGGTTTGCATGAGCCATACAAAGATCTTTTGTTCTTTGTAGCTCTGCGGTCGACTCTTCAAGATCTGGAATGATCAAATGAAGCAGGGGAGGTAGTCCTAGAGTTGGTAGCAAGGCAAAATAAAGAAGACATGATGGAAATCCCTTCATATGACTTTTTCCATTTGCTGTCTGCAAAGAAACATTTCTGCAAGTGATGCCACTGCTGAACCTGAAAATGATGGAGGACATTAGTTACCCACAAGAGGACAGGCAATCTGAGCAATCTGCTTGAGCAGAGGGCAGGGCTGGGGAGGAGAGGCTGAGGAGTGGATTGCTGCACCATGGGCTGTGTAGTGAGTGGGTATTTCCAACCCAGGACTGTGTGTGCAGTGATTAACAGCAGAAGTACCTTCTGCTGGCACTGCAGAGTGGTGTGGCTGCACTTCGGTTTGATATATATAGGTAGCTAAATCAGTATGATTAGACTGTGCAAATTAAGTAGATGTAGCATCATATAAGCATTGCCTAGAGAAGAAAGAATTTGATTTTCAGAAATGCTGGATACTTGCAAAGTTCAGCTGCCTAAGGATTGCTTTGAAAAAATGGAATCTTTGGTGTGGAGCCTTTGTTTAGCCAAAGAACTGATTTTTTAGGTAAAGACAAGGAAAAAAAGATTTTATAAGAAATTATGGGAAGTAGATACAAAAAAAGGTCAATATTTAGACTCAGGCAAATTCAATGAAATAGAGTAAGAACACAACATGGCAGCTACTACCCTGAGTAAAATTCACTTTCTTAAAGTAGTTGTAGCATTTTTGTACAAGTGTTAAATGAACGTGTAGGAAATTACAGTATCTTAGGAAATTTGTCACTCTAAAGTCACTGCTTGACATTCAGTTATTTTCAGTTTACTGTCACATACAAAATTATTCTGGTAGCCACCATTAATTTTCTAGAGTATTACAAAGAGCACTATTTGGACTCCTTACTAAAAACCTTAAAGGAAAGAAAAAGTACAGGTACTTACTTTCCCCCAGAAATCAGCTCTCCAGGCTGCAGTTAGGGAACTAACATTTTTATATACCATCAATTTCTGTAAATTCATAATTTCCATTAAAAGTATCTAGGTTTTTTTTTGCCTGTACTTTTGGTATGGAAACGTTTCAGATTCATATTACTCTTAGGTCATCAAGGTAAAAGATACAGACTTACCTTGTTTAAAATTAATTAATGAATTGTTAACTCTGAAACCTAATGATGATATTAAACTGACACTATCCTTTTTATGTCATATCGTGTCCTTTTTTCAGAATCATGCAGGTACTTTAGTAACTGTTCTTTAATAATACATCTCAGCCTCCAGGAGTTGTGAAAGACAAATGTCTTCCTTGTCTTCAGAAATTCAGTGAAACGAAACCCTTTATTGAGAGCTTTTTGGGAGCCCCCTTTTTACGTGGCCCGAGTAGATGACCTTCCTTTTCAGGACATAATAAGCTGAAAATAATACAGATCTCAGCAAACAATAGCAGAACATACCTTCTATTTTATGCTTACTTCATCCTTTAGGACTGTGTTTAATGAAGTTTGGCAATCTTTCAGATTTACTATGCCTTCATTACTGAATATATTAGTAGCCCATAAAGAATTTTTCTATGCCCCAAAGAAATTGAATTACAAGCAAAGGAGCAGTAGAAGTGCCTTTACTGAGAGGTGACATGAACTCTACCTGCTCTAAATACAAGTTGATATCTGGGCTATGGAAAGAGTCTGGTCCGTGATAGGAAGGAGCTTTAGATCACTGAGCTCAGCTGTGGAGCCTTCACAAAATGTGCTCTATTTTCAAACTTGGTGCATTGTAGAAAGAGTAGAGAGGGACTCTAGAAGACACCTTCGATATACACAGAGAGAAACGACAAGTGTTAATGCCCAAATAATTTAAATTCAAAGGAACAACAGATCTGTACAACTCCTGAAACTCCCAAACATATGCAGAATGTTTAAGGAGTCTGGTTTATTAAAAATAGTAACAAAAGCGATGAACGTCTAAAAAAGTTTAACTCAGTTGCAACAGCACTGGAAGTAAAGCTAAAGAAAGAAATGGGCAAGCAGAAGGTGTCGGATCACTCATGGTTTGGTCGTACGTTCCTTCATGAGTAGCGTAAACAGCTTTGTAAATTTTGTTTTTGGTTGCATACGGTATAAAGTATTCTCTTCAGCTCGTGAGGATCATTACAATCAGGCACTGATGCTCAGCCCAGGGAGAAGAGGGAGAGTCATTCCCTTCCGGTGTTCATGCCTGACCTTGTATTCTCTGCACTGCTGGCAGGCAGTTCTAGGAGCTGCCAGTAGCGTTGACAATTTCACTGAACTGGACGGGGGGAGAAGAAATACAGCACTGAGCTGTTCTGCTGCCTTTTTACTCCTGACACACCCCATATGCTGAGATAGTGGGTGGCAGTGGGAGAGCTGGCACGTTAGCAGAAGTGTGTTCCCCGTGCCAGGGGAGTAATCTGTTGGCTGGTTAAATTTCATTTCTGATTCATCTCTACTTCCTGAGTAGCACTAAGAGGCAAGATCCTCACAGAAAACCCAGCTCTTGGAGTGTGTGATAGTGCAGTCTAGAGGAGATTCTGAAGCTTGTGCCTTGAAACTCTGTTTTGAATACTGATTTGAATATATTAAGAATAACCCCCAAACTCTAGACTTTCTAGAATTGCAGTGCACTAGCAATTTTTATGGAAATAATAGAGCTGTTTGCCCTTGTTAGGTTTTTAGATATGCACATGCACGGAAAAATTCACTACACCAGAAGATTCAAATAGGCAGATCAAAGCAGAAACAAAAAAACTTATTTTCTCTGTTACTAACATTGCTTGTTAAACAGAAGTTGGCATAGAATCCCAGTGTGAAATTGCCAAGAAAAGATTGTTAATTTGGCATAAGCTTTAAGTTGTTTTATTCAGTATCACATGAAAATGAGTAGAATTATATGTGTGTTTGTACTGTGCACTGCTAGTGAAAAGGAGGATTTGCAACACAAGGAAAATAGGTGTGCACCGTCAGGGGGAGTTCATGTTCATTTGACAGCCCCAGGACTTGGCAAACAAATGCAGCAAACTTGGAGGCAAGCAGCAGAGAAAACATCCTGCAATGTTTTGCTGGAAGAAGCAAAATAGAACAGAATCAATCATCTTTTTCAATGAGAGTTTGAGGTGACTTGGGCCGTGCTCTCAGCTCTGCTGAGGACTTGTACACCTTTCTCTACTACATGCAGAAGACTTTCCTTCCGGCAGGATTGGTATAGGGCTCCTCTTTTACAGCTGAGCCCTCCCTCTGCTGGGGCTGATTTACCCTCTGGAGTTACAGAGGGTGCTGCAAAGGGAGTGGTCCTCGCTGCCTTGGGGTAATCATGTCTGTTCTTCATGTGTTAAACTTTTCTTGCCAGCTTTAACAGACAGACCAACAAAGCTGCAAAACTGGGGAAAGGGGGGAAAATGCCCTTCAACAGAAGAGTTATTAACTGACTTTTTGCCTTATTGTAATGCTCTTTCTAGAGGTATTTGGTCTTACTTTTTTTTCATTTAAGTTCTACTTTCTTTGTGTCTGTCTATGGACGAAACAGAAGCCCACTGGCAATAGTGTAGAGTTTCTGCTCAGTTCAGCTTGAATGTGTACAAGGCTGGTTCTTTACACCTACCTTTTATGGGAGGGGTCAAGCCAGAGAAATATGAGAAAAGCCATGGAATAAAATGCAGATTCACTGAAATGAGTTTGATTTTTCACTGTTGGATTTTTTTGGACTGGGATTTTAACTGGTTAGCTGGAAGTAGGATATCTTTTGGAATGGATTCCTGGTGCTGAAGGATCTTTCTTCACGCCTGGAATAAGACTGCTGATAGAACAAGAGTTTGCAGCAGCATTCAAGGGATGGCAAAAATAAAAGCCATCCAAATAAAAATAATAATAAAAAAAGGACTGACTTACTCATCTCCAGTATTGTTCCTGATGTGACAAGTCTTCAGTCTGCAGAGCAGTGAAGCAGTTCTGCAAGGGCACCTCTGGCTTTGGGGGGAAGTCTCTTCCTCCTACTGGTCCTTGATGTTGGAAGCTTCCATTCTTCTGCATTATTGGCCCGCCTGCCTTCTGCCTGTTCTGTTGGAGGAGGTTCTGGCTGTGGGCTGGGCATCCACTGTAGGCTGTGCTTGGAAGGAGCTGTGTAATTCCTCCTCAGCCTCTCTGATGTTGAGCAGCCTTCTCACCCTCTCCTGCAGCTCTGCCACCTGCTACAGGGCCCTTCCCTGGGCTCACCTTCTGCAGACAAAGGTCCAGGCTCTTCCTGCAGCCTCTCCCTTCAGCAGCTCCCTTCAACATCTCACTGGGAACACTGGCCACTGCCAGAGTGGATGGTGCTCTTAAATGTTACTGCACTTGAATTATTAGTTCACAATCAAACACAATAATTTAAAAATAAAAATCCTCCATTGGTAATGAAGTGGAGCAGCTGCAGAACAAATTTTTGTTTTGTCACGTGTGTGACAACCAGTGGTGGAGAAGCAGAGAGGAGAATCGGAAAGGACAGTCTCCTAAACCACTCCAAAAGGATTTATTAAACAATGTCAGTCAGAGCCAGAAAGTGGAGTTGTAAGAGCTGTGGTATTTTACAAGAGAAAAATTCTGTTGGTGTAAGAGTTGTTGCCTTTTTCTTAAGTGTTTGAAAAGTGAGGATACTGAAGTCTTGTTTTGGGTAAGAGAAATCAACAGTTTGTACCAAAAGCGTTCTGAAGATACAAAGAAGTACTAAGTTTTTTTTGTCTAATATTTAAATCATTTTTTTGGGGGGAAGCAGTACAGCAAAGGCAGAAGGTGTCTTTGAACCTAATTTTGTGTTAGGAATGCTTTGGTACCTTCCTGCAGACTGGCCTATGTAGCATCCAGGCTAGAAACACAAAGTGAGATAATAGAATTGTGTAGGAGACACTTGTGCTTGCCTTTCTGCCCCTCAGTGGATGTGTGTGGGTTTGGCTGAGATTCCCTATCTGTTTTGTTTTGTTCATTACCTTGTTCTGTGCTGCACAGAGTGAGAGCAGTGAGTTATCAGGCGCAGGATGAAGGGGAAGATGAAGATAGCCTTCTTGTCCCACAAGAAGTGGGAGGTGAAGCAGCAAAGACAGGAAGACTGATTCAGGAAGATAACACAGTAACTTACAACATGGGGGACAAGAGAGCTCCTTCGAGGTAAAAGAACTGACAAAATTTCACAACAGGCACTAGTGGGAGATGAGAATCCAAGGGAAACATCATGCCATGAGAGAAAGCAGCTTTCATTGATCACAAGGTGCCAGGATGTCTCCATGATAGACCCGTCTAGGAAACTGTTAACTGTGCTGAAGAATATGATACCTGACAACTTTTTGTTTTAAGAGGTGCATGTTAAAAATACATCTAATGTATGGGACACAAAGAATCTAAATAATGTTATTAAATTTCTGGTAGATGTGAATCTCCAGGGATGTTTACATTATGCTTTTGAAGAAAGCTGAAAAACATTAGATTTTGCATTTCCAGGCTTAATTCATCATTTTATTTTGTTCTGTTTAAAGAAATCTATGCAGAATTATTAAGTTGCTCAAAATAAGCCCAAAATAGAGGACTGAGTTTTATAAACATTTTACATATTTGTGTTTAATTTGTTGAAAATAGGATAAAATCTGCTCTCATTTGGCATCCCGAATACAAATATTAGGAACCCAATCCCCTGATGCAGTATAATTTTTAACAGTACAATTTAACGGTCTTCCAAAAGATATTGTGCATGCTTTTACAATAAGGATTTTTTTTTTTTTTTCTTTTTTTTAGTATAGAAAAACAATTTGTGTGTTTGTGCCTTATGAACTGAAGTGCTCTGTGTTGGTTTCTGGGCACATCTGCATTCACTGCAGAAGAAAAAGAAAATGGAAGTTCCACCAGCAGTGTTTGATTTGGAAATATATTTATTTAGCGGGCTCAAAAAATTAGGTTGGGAGATCACAGTGCATGGAGGATCTTTTACCTCTAAAATATAAACCTTCTATCTCCCAGTGCAGGAGTATTAAGTGCAGAGCTTTTAAGTTGAGAAAATATGCAGTTCATGTGAAAGGTTTGATAGCACTATATACCCACCAAAAGCTTAAATGTGCCTGACTGGTTTTATGGAGGACAGTAAATTAGTCTTTGCTTTACCTCTGACAGGTGAGCAGCAGTTCTTGCATGACCAGTGGCTCTCACCACACGTCGCTACCACACAGGTGAGGCTTTCCCTTTCAAAGTGATGACTGGTAAGAAAAACAAGATGTCTTTGCTGGTTATAAATTTAACTCTTCTATGATTAGTCTGGGCCAATTAGGACACCCCTGGGGTTCAGACTATGGCTCAAGTACAAGCTTGAAAGCCTGATTAGCTGAGGTCTCTTGATACTTGCTCTTGGTAGTAAATGCTGGCACATATAGTATTGATTTTCATTTAGATATCTTAATGTTTCCAGACAATCCTAGCAGATGTGGGCTGAACTCAGATCTACGAGAGTGCTGGGCTGCAATCTGCAAGCATTTTTCTTGCCATTTTGTTTCATTTTTCCTAAACTTAACTGATTTGGAATCAGGAGATATAAATGAAAAATGCAGAGTTTGCCTATCAATCATGGCATGTACAAACATTGCTACTGCCCTTTTCTAACATCCTATTACCACTGGGTAGTTGGCTAGTCAAACAGGAATAAAAATTACACTGCAAACATCATAAGTTAGGCTTGATTTGTTGAGCAAGAAGCCTGACAATTCTGTAAGAGTTATATACCTCAGCCTCGCTGAAAATCAGCCTTGTTATGGCTCTGGTACGTCTATAAAGATTGTTCATTTCATATAAAACAGCTACCTGCACTGAAAGGCCTGAAAGGAAGAATGATGCTGGTTATAAATATAGAGGAAAATCTATTTGTCTGCCCCTTCGTGCTGTTAGCAAGTCACACGACAGAGCCCGGCCGTGGCTCCTCGGCAGCAGGGGGAGTTTGGCATGGCCACCTTTCGCTTTCATCTTCTGGCCTGGGCTGAAGCACATCATCTCTCTTTGTCATATGAGATAAAGCAATGAAGTGTGACCAGTGCCACTGCATTGCACTCTGCCCACCAGGAGCACGTTAATGATAATGAAAAACTATACTGCACTGCATTTAAACTAAATGTGAGCGTAAGGCTGTCTGTCGGCAGACTGGTAGAACAGTTAATGTCATAAAAGATAAATAGAAATTATTACAATTGGCTTGGAAGGGATTTTTTATAGAGCAGGGTTGTATTCCTTTAAAGTTATACATTATCAGGCTGTTAAATCTAATTTCAGACTACTGGGCAATTAAAATGATTAACATTATTTACTCATATAGTTCGATTCATTAAGGTTTTAAACACCCTTTACACACTATTTATGTTGAAAATAGAGAAATAATGTGTTAAAATGTCTTGGATCATTAATCATTCAAATTTGCTGTATAACTACTTTCTCAAAACCTTAGCACCACAGTGAATATTTACAAACGTCAGAGGCATTTTGAAAGAATGAGCAAAATCAAATTTCACCCACTCTGATATGTCCAACAGACCTTCGGTGGTTTCTAGGTCTATTGTGTTTGCAGGAAAAATCAGGCAGAAACATCCTAAGGTTGCCTTAAAAGTTATTCTACCCAGGGGCTTGTACAAGTCTTGGCTGTGTTCACCTGGGGGCTTGCTGCCCTTTTGATAGGGGAAGGGAACAGCATGGATGCTGTGATTAAAGCTAACAGGAGCTCCATGGATAAAGTCTTGTGTACTGAAATGGAAATAAACTCTGAGTCTGGCACTTAGTTTTCAAGTGTGTCAGATGGAATTTCGTATTATCTACTGACACACCAGTTTATTAGACGGATATAAGAAGAGATCTTCAGGTTAGTAAATGCTGCCATTAGTCAGAGGTGAAACACCCACTTCCCTTCTGTGTTGGCATTTATAACAACCTCTGAAATACTGTGGGAAAAGTCATGAAAGTCAGTATACAGTATGTGACAAGACAATTACAAACTGCATATTGATGCTGGTCTTTTGAAAAGATTGTCTACAGGCTTTTTTTAGTGCTTTGAAACACCAGGGGTTGGTTTGTTTGCTTGTTTATTTTTATTCCCGCACCCACCAAAAATAGCTTTTTGAAAGAAATGCTGTAAATTGCAGGGGGCAGTTGGATATAATCTAGACTGGGGTGTCATGTTCTGGGAAGGCAGATTATTGTGTCTGCCTGTCCCTGGAAGCACTTGAGGCCCATGAAGTGGCTCATAGTGCATCAGGCAGGGATCTCAGTCCTTGCCTGTTGGAGGTTCTGAGGCACGTGTGGGGCTGCAGGAAGCTGCTGAGTCACTCAATGTCCTGTTCCCCAGAGGCCAGATCTGCTGAACAAGTGTGGTCATTACTCTTTTGTGGCACCATTAGTAAGAGGAAGAGGTAGTTATAATTAGCCTCTTTGAAATCACCCAGGGGCTCAGCTGATGTGTCAGAAATGTAGATGGTATTAAGCATGATGACACAGCTGTATTTTCCCTGCTGGCAGTGTGACCCCAGTGCCAATGCTGTATTTAGTATCTAGGGTCCCCACTCTGAGAAGATCCAGGAGTATTCAGACTCCTCCTGGATGCTGTTTCAGGAGTCATGTGTTCTGGGTAGACAGTGCAGAAGGGGCTTCCTATTTTAGGTGTTCTGGATTAGGCCCAGTTATTTTAACATATTTACTAAGGAGGTCTACCTTCTAAGATATTCCCTTACCAGGATGCCCAGAGACAAGTTCAGCAATCCTAGGATCATTGGTGAATGGAGTACTGACAACAAAGCTGTGCCCAGTCGAGTGGCCCATCTTTCAGTAAGAATTGGAGAGGAGAGGGTCAGTGAACTGTCCTGGAAGAGACCCTTTTTTACCTCTTGGATTAGCCACTTCCTCCCATCATTCCATTACTCTTAGGCCCTGTGTAGAGCTGCCTGACACAGTGAGGGGCTCACTGTGCAGCTTCAGACCGTGGTGTTTTCCAGGGCCATGTCTTGTATCTGATGCAGTTCTAGCTCTAGAAAATAAAGGCAAGTGTCAGCCTGTATCAGTGGGGATGTTTCTAATGTTATTCATTATTCATTTCAAGAGCAACATGAGCATAGCCTTTCCCTTGAGAGACTGACAGCTGTTATCTCAGCAATACTCTAAGATTTTGCTGACTTCAGGGAACAGAAATCCCAGAGTTACTCCTGAATTTCATGTCAGTGTGTGGTGGTCTAAGCCAGCCCACCAAAATGGTACACAGAGACACTGTACCACTGCAGAATAAGGCTCATAATTAACAGCTCCTCACGTGAATATTAAGGACATACTTCTTTCAAGCAATTAATTTACTTAAGTTTTTCCTACCCCAAATCCAGTTGGAGGGAGGCAAGGTGGAGTATATCCCCTTTTAACTTGGACTGAGATGTCCACCTGTGTTCTTGGTGCTCTCTGCTATGTCTTGTGTGTTTGCCTTACTCAGAAGCCTGGGACTTTGGCATATTTGTCATTTCTGGCATCACTGTGGTAGTCACGACTTCTGCCTCCTCTTCCTAAACTTGTAAACTTGGATGGCAGAAGGTGGGATAAGGAAGGGAATCCAGAGGACTGAAAGGTGCTCCCCTATTCACAGTAGTAAATTTTCTTGTTGCATTGGATTTATAAGCCAGAAATTTATCCATCCTTTTGTTGTGTGACAGAGTTTTGGCCTTCAAGTTAACCTGGCTGTGTTTGGTCATAAAGTATTAGGATTGATGCTGGTGCCCCCAGTACCTTTGCCTGAGCCGAGCTCTCCTGGGGGTTGTTGGACTTCTTTCCCCATGGGGCTGCAGACGAGTTCTGCCCAAATGATCAGTCAGAAGAATATACTGAGCTGAAAATATAAGCCTGGAATACCACAAACCCTCACAGGTATCAGTGAAATACAGAATAGAAAATTTAGTCTGCGTCTCTGCCTTTTCTATTTTCCTAATAATTAGAATTATGTAACATGGGAATGACTTTTATTGTTGGTATATCTGGGAAATTATTTTTCCTTTGAGTTTTTTAGACTTTTTATACCTCCCATTGATTTTGATTATTTACTGTTTGACAAGGGGAACACAGGCAGCCCATGCTGTGCAAAAGATCAGAGGTGCCTTCATTCCTCAAGGCTATTGCCTTCTTTAATTCTTCAGTGTAGGATCAGTGAACTGATTGCATTTTCTTCAGTTTGACACTTTATATTTCACATTTCTTCATCAAACTACAGTAACATGCTCTCTTTTAGAGCAAGCTGCTCTGAGAATATAACCTTTTTGTCTTGGCCATTATTATAACCCTTTGGTGACTTGTAACAGTGACTTTCAGCCACTGTCCTGATTCATCGTCTTCCAGTTAAACTGGATGGAGTTGAGTATCTTGTTAATCCACTTTTTGTGCTTTTCTTTTATTGGTGTTACATGTATTTCATATTTAATCATTGCATGATGTGGCTTGAGGGCAGTTGTTCTTTGATTTTTTTTTTCCTAACCAGGATAGTCTTACAAGCCTAAGGGGAGATTTTTAAGCTGCAAACACCGTATGCCAAATCTGGTAGTAAAAAGCACAGTTCAAATATTTGCAAATAGAAGCAAATAAATGTACACTCTATTTGGGCATGTAGTTATGTGTGTGCATTTTTGAAAAATAGCTCCTTGGACAGACATGTTTTACAATGGTGGGAAAGAAGCCAAAGGGATATGAGTATTTAGAGTCTTGATACTTTCTGAGTGATCCACTTTCTATTGGAAAACATTTAATGTAAGTATCTGAAGTAGAAAAAACAGAAGTTCTATCAAACCTGACTTCAGGTTATGGTCCCAAATATTTTGATCAAATAGGCTTCTCTCTCTTTTTCTGTATTGTAAGATATGCAATGTAGTACATATTTCCAGTGATGAATGTTTGTGCTGTGAGTCCCTGTAAATGAAAACTTGGGTGATGTTAGATCAAAGTCTACAGTAATTTCATAATTTCTTTAAGAAGAAATGCTTGTTTTCTTCTCTACTTGGCATCAGTCTAAATGAATTAGTAAAATGGGATGATCTCAGCTCATATAAATAATAGCAGCCCTCTCCTGTTAGAAATTTCTTTCTTCTGGAAAAGCCGGTTGTCCCACATTAATGCATTTCTAATCAAAAACACTAAGCCCCATATGGTATTTTTTAACACATTTGAGAGCTCTGGTTAAGACAGAGCTCCAAATGTACTGGAAACCAAAGTTCATTGTTTTTCAGCACTCAGAGAATGTGCAAAAAGTAGACCCTTGTATTTCTGTCTTATCCTGGTTATTAGTTTTACAGTTCTGAGTCTCATTCTTTTTCCTGTTCCTCCTTCTCTGCTTTTTTTTGTGTGTGAAATGACCTTCATGTTACCATGTAACGAGGTTCATCCTCTCGCTCCCTCTTAAACATAATGAACATGAGGAAAGCTCTCTGAGACATGAACAAAAACCAGGAGGGGACATCTCAGAATACTAGGGGATGGTGAGAAAAGAGGTTCACAATACTTCAAACTTGCAAAATATTGGAACTTAATATAGAGCTTGCCTGTAGAAATGCTGCTTGAAAAGAGTTTGCCCACATATTTGTGAAAAAATATCTAATAAGATACTTTGGGATTAAAATATATTTGTGTTTCTGTTTATCCTTTAAATGACATCTATTTCCTCTGAGTTATCATTAATGTCCAAAATTTTATATTGTGGCATGTAAGGTAGAAAATAAGCATGAGCTACTAGAGTCAGTATTGTATATTACCTAAAATTTCTCATGCTGTGGAGGCCCTTCAAGATATATGTGCATCCAAAAGTACCCCACATATGAGTTTTAATTCTGAATTTTTACTGGTTTAAAGTAGGTCTTTTAGCAGCAATTAAAAGTGTTACCATGGTGTTCTCTAAAATTTGCTATTTTTCAGCACAGAATCCTATCAGAATGTTGGTGAGAAGGCCAACCCAAAGCAGGGCCAGCTGTGTGGGGCTGCCCAGCACCATGTCCTGTTCAGTTTGGCAGTTTCAAGGATGGAGCCTCACTGGGTCCTTGGGTCAGTATTTGACCATCCTGTTGTTAAGTAAACAAACAATTTAATGAATTTTGCATGTGTTCCAGGCATGTGGAAACTTGTGTCCAGACTTTCCATGTAAAAGTGGAATGAAAACCACTCAGTACCTTCGCTCCCTCTTTGTCTCTGAATCTTCTGTGCCCGTTGATCTGTGAGCCCACACTTTTTCAACCCTTCTTTCATTGATCTTGTACTTAAGGAAGCCCTTCCTGTCCTTCCTAATATCCCTCACTAGTTTTAGTTTGATTTCTGTAATCCATCCCTGCATTTTGGGCATATGTCTGCTTTGTAAGATGTTCCCACTGTCACCTTCCGTGTGTGTCCTTTCCATATCAGCAGAAGTTCCTTGTTCTTGCATGGTGGCCTTCAGACACACTTGATCAAATTCCTGCATTTTGGAATGGGCTGCTTCCACCTTTAAGGAGGTTTTGTGCCACAAAAAACATTCCCAAAAAGGCGGGAAAACAATAGTTTCTGGTTCTGGCCTGGTAATTGCAAGGTAAGCAAATATATTTCTGTGTGTATGCTAGGAAACAAAACTGCCCTTAATGGGAAATTTGGCAACAGAAGGAGGAATGACAGGGAATGGGAAGTGGTAATGAAAGGGTTTAATTTCAGCATGCACAATTCAGAGCTTGAGGAAAAGTCAGATAAAATTCCGTCTTGACAACCTATAGTTCAACTATCCTTCCTAGCAGAAATAGGCCTTGTGCAAAGTGATGGTCTGGCTTACAAACAGGGCTGTGTCACTTCATTATACGGAACATCTTTTGCTTCAGAGTTTCTACGTTCATTTTAATAAGTACAATGTAAAAAAGAAAAATTAATTACTGGCCGCTACATGGTGCTTTTTGACGGAACTATCAATTTATGGGGAGGATAGAGCTTACCCTCTCTCTGGGTGTGCACGAGTTTTAAACAGGCTCAAACATGCAGCATGGAGAAAGACCTTATCAGAGGCACACTTAGAAAGCAGTAACTATCTGAAATTATTGTTCAGCACACCTGGAGTCTCTTTCAAGCCATGTGGGGCCACTTCCTGCAGCATCAGCACCAAATGGTTATTCCAGGAGGATAAGAGCAGCTAGAAATTTAGTTAGCAGAAGGAAAACGAGGCATGCCAATGTGCTTCCTCCAGTTAACTGAAACTGCCCCTGTGACCCTCCAGCGCTTTGCACTGATGTTCTGCTGTAACATTACTTGAATGACATTTTGTCATTTGCTGAATGTTAACCTGTAAAAATGCCATCTTTGCTCCTTCACTTTGAGACAGGATGACATGTGCTGCAGCCCCCAGTTGTTGGGGGTAATTTTATGCTTCTTTCCTGACAGACAGGATTCCAATAGCACCGTATGTCAAAAACTCCAACCCATTCCAGTCATGTACCCACACCATCCAGCTGTCACAACTATAATTATTGAAACTAAAGCCCAGAGAAGTTTCTAGTTTTGGAAATGCTCTAGTCTCCTTAGATTTTTACTACTGATGTTATAGCTGATTAGGACCCTGCCAGCCTTCTGTTGGTCTCTTGAAAACTGCTGTAATTCCCATTCATCATGGAAGCTAACCAGCTGCTCCAGAGCCATCCCCTCAAATGTGTTGCTTGATGTTGTACTTTGCTGTTGTCCTGACCTTGATACTTTGGATGTTCAAACAAAGGCTCCTTATTTTGTTGAAGCTGGTCCAAAAGGAGCCAGTTAACTAGATCCTGCACAGGAAAATGGAATTTTTTGTTGGTACTTGGTGTCGCTGTAAAGACTGAGCCTGATCCACACTCTTTTCTTGGTCATCCTGGCACAGCTTCCTGGCCATTGCAGGCAGGGGAGTGAGAGGCAGAGAACCCTGGAATGCTCTCCTCTCAGGCTAACACTGAGCTTTTGGCAGGAACATCTGTCTTGTCTCTTAGCAGAGATGAAAGGGACTTCTGTAATCAGGGTTTTGAGCCTTTACAGCCACTTTTGTCACTTTTAACCAAATGTAATGAAGTTAAACATCGTTAGATTCTATTTGAAACTTTGGTCTGAGTATAGAATTCAGCTATTGGCTTTTTCCATTAAAATCTTAAAGCTGAAAGCTTTATGATCTTGAGGTGTTTGTAAGTTTTAGGCTTTTTTGACAGCCTTTGCATTGATATCTCTTGCACTGCAGATATGTGTAGTACATTAAGTAGCACCTTTTTAGATTGCATTTTCACACTATAGTCTTTATTTTTTAATTTTTTTGGCCTCCAGGAATCAGCCCCCTTTGTACCCATTGCAGGACCTTCACTTGCAGTGTTATGATTTTCTGGTTTGTTCATTCACATAGAAGGCATTTTGTATTCTGAATATATGAAGCTTTTCTATTTAAATAAGAATCACTTAAATTAGCTGGCTTATATTTTAATCAAATAGCAATATGTAATCTAGTGCCTAGACTCCATTATACTGCTCTCAACCTGGAATTTCTAAACTCTTTTGAGATGCTAGGTAAGAAAATGTCAATACATTTAAAGAAGAAATGTTTTATGGATGAAGAGAGATTTTTAAAATGTGAAAAGCAAGACTGAGTTGGAATTCCTCAACTGGAACAACTAACCAATTTGATGAAGAAAATGAGAGAAATTTGCTGAACATATTCTTTAGCAACTGTCTTCTAATAATGAAGAAGCTATTCCAACAAAAACAGTCACACATGCAAAGAAAGGGGAATTTGATGCTGCTCCTGAGAAAGCTCAGGATGACTTTGACTATTGGAAGAAGATCAAGTGTGTTGTCATGCAGATCACTGGCTCCCCTTTACAGGCAGCAAGGATGGTGTAGATTTAAAAGACAGACCAGATTTTTCAGAACACACTTAAAAAAATATCCCAAGTGGGAAATAAACTGTGTCTAATTTATGGTTAATTCATAGTGTTTAGATTTTATTTTCATGGCTAGATTAGGAAAGAATGAAGAGATTTGACCTGGTGGACTCTTAGGTCCTTATTGTTTCCCAAATCTCCAGGTGCAGGGTCCTGAGTATTTTTTTCTCATTAACCATCTCTGTGTGGAAGCCTGAAGTCAACAACTTCGTGACAATTGATTGCACCTGAGCCCACTTTGGGAGTCTTGGTAGTCACCTTACACTGAGCTGAATAACAGTTGAAATGTGACTGGTAAATAGGAGACTGAAGGAGAACAAAAAGGGAATCATCAGCCAAAGAGCTCAATGCAATAGGATAATCAAAGACACAAAAAGAAAGTAAACAGAGACAAAAAAAAATCAACTGGAGAGGCAATCAGTGTAAAAGGAGCAGAGGGATGTGTAAAGAGAAATGTGGCCCAAGGATTGTGTCCCAAACAAGAGAGCTGAGGGAGACACCGAGCTGGGTATGCAGTGCTGACAGACAAGCCCCAACAAACGGCTCAGGACAGCCAGCAGGGAATAAAGGATGGAGAGAACACGATGAAGTGCTCTGCATTGTGGGGTACAAAACGTGAGACAGATTTTTAGAGAATTCTGACTAAAACTGAAGGAGAGAATACACATTGGAATTCTGAGACATGGTAAAAACCTCAGTAAAAAATGGCAAAGGAAAAGGTGAAAGCACAGGCTCTGTCTAGGAGACAGTGAATATTGAGTAGAACACAACTTGTTCAGAACAAGACTTACAAAAAACATCCAGAACTGAATGAGTAGGAGAAAGTAAAAAGAACTTAGATCTCTTTCAGAAAATAATAAGAAAGAAATACTTGCAGAATGTATGAAGAAGGCACAACAGATACTTTTATGGGGTATTTTTAATAAGGTGGAAATTGGTATAGCTACAATATAGCTGAATCTACTAATATCTGCCCTGAAAATAGGTTTAGCAAGTTATCTCATAGAAATGGCATATTTTGGAAACTTAGGTCCACCAAAAGCCTTGATTAAACTAATAGAAAACATGTACAGTTATAGAAGAAGGCAATAGAATGAATTTCTGTAATCACAGGTGGAGGATGAGCCAGGTTGCTGTTATTGCTGTTCTGTTTAGTGTTGCTTTGGAATTAAAAGATGAAGGGAAAGTGGGGGAAGAATAATGTTTTATAAGAAAACAGTGAAAACACAGCTTCTCAGAGGATATTCATCTTAAGGCTTCATTAAAGAACCATCAGAGGTTCCTCGGAGTAACTAAGACCAATACGCAGAAACTCAGAATGAGGTTCAGCATACAGAGGTAAGGAATGAAGTCTGAGACAACTTAAAAGGGACTGTGAAAAGAGAGTTTGAGGAATTTCAGATAACTGTTCTTTTGCTTTTGCCTCTTGTTTGATAATAGTGCTATTTCTTTTTACCAAACCAAGTCTCTTGCTTCAGGAAAACTATCTTCCACATAAACTTGTTAAAAAGGGAATGTGTGGGCAGTAGCACCCTGGAAAGCTGTACATGGAACTTCAGTCTAATGGATCTTAGTATTAAGCAATCTGCAGAGGCTTAGTAGAGAGTGCTCTGATGGCTAAGGTACTGCAACTAATTTATATCAATTTTTAATGCAGTTGGATGTGTTTGAATGTTCTCAGTGATAGGGATATCGAGTCCTTTTCCCTCTTGCTAAATCTAACAAATAATTGGGTGATTTCCTACACCCCTTGATCAAGGTAAACGATAGTCAAGTGCCCTCTTTCCCCCTACAATGTGTGACCTGGAAGATTGTGGGGGTTTAATGTGTTAATTTAAATCAAAGTTGGAAACATTTGAAAAAACCAGTTTGCTTGATTATACGTAACTTTCTTATCCTTCTGCAGTGCTGTAGCTGGAGATCACACAGAAGGTGCCTAATTCTCTGCTGTGCCATAGTATTGCTAAAACAAACACAGGCTTAGTGTCTTGCAGCAGAAGTGTTGCAAAAAAGTTCAGTTAGAGAGTTCACTGGCCTGCGTAAATACTGTGTTGAGTTGGATATGGCACCTGTATTGCATGCAAGAGAAAGAGGAAAGGGATTTTTATGATTTATTGTACTTAAGCTAACTGAGGCAAAGGAAGCATCCAGCTCTCCTAGGAAGCAATAGAGTTACGCCAAGATTAAAAAAAAATATACAATTTTCACTTTTGGACTTGAGTTGACATGTAAAGAAAACCTTGTTCTTATGAGATACTTTAAAAATTATTCGAAGTTAGTAGTACTTTTATAAACTTATAATTTTAAAAGTATGTAGCAGTAATCATGTAAGTGCAGTGATGGATTGATACCCATCTGCTTGGTTAGGAAGAGTTGCTACTTTAGACTAATTTTATAATTACCTTTAGTTTGATATAATTCCAGTTTTTTATTTTTAAAAATAATAGCATTTAATAGAAAAAAACAATAAAGAAGAACTAAGAAAATAATATTTGTAAATTCTTGTCTTGGTTTTTTGTTTTTAATTGACAGTGTGGTGCAGATTTCTGCTAGGCAGAAGCATGCCAAACTGATTTTTATAATCATTGCTATTATTACTGTTTATTACAATAATATACTTTGAATTTACAGTTTTGAGCCATCACTGCTATATAAGACTATGTGTGTAGCTATACATACCTAATTATTTGTGGAAGGTATTAGTATTGTAAACACAGCTTATCTTTGTTATGAGAGTGGCATTAATAACAGAATTTCATAAATGCCAACATACAGTACGATAATTTCAAGACTCTCTGGAAATAGGGTGTATTGTAGCTGAAGATGTTCACAAATGCATGTTGTGTGTGGGGATGGGGAGGGGGAGGAGGGCTGTTTTGTGCTTAGAATGCTTTCTGATGCATAAATATCAGCATTAAATAATTTTGAATACCTTGTTTTCTAAAAAGATTAGTAGCTCTTCTCTACGTGATAAATTGTGCAAGAGTTATTGTTCACACCAGTCTTTGTACTGTATTATCCTGTGCAGCTTTAAATAACCCAGCCCAAATTACGCTCAGCAAGCTGTTGGGAAAGCTTGGAGGAATCTCAGAGCTGAAGGGCCAATTTGTGCCCTGACTTACATCCTGTGCAAATGCACTGACTTCGTGCTGCCCCTAAAGGATTTAAGGAAGGAGGAATTTTAATCTGTAGCTTTTGTTTTATTATTTTTATTTAGCTTCATTTTTTTTTTCAAATTTTTTGTTTATGTGTGATTTGATCCTCCTGCATAGGAATCTTGTGCCCGTGTATTGCTGGTTTATAGATAGCAGCATTTCACCCTCTTTTGCTTGGCATCTCAAATGTTACATGAAACTCTTACTAAAAAACAAAAAAATAAGACCACTACAGGCTTGTTTACCAAAACTGTGGTTTATATTGGATCACATTTGGAATCTCAAGCTTTGCACTTGAAAATATTGTGCAATAATGTGTATCTGTTGTGTAAAATATACTTGTTATCTCATTGTGGCCGAGAACTTGTTTCTTTAAATTGATAAGTCTTAAATTGGTAGGTGTATGCCAGTTCTTATTTCTTTTTTGTGCATTTGGACTGTCTCTTCTCAGTGACCTTTTTGCAGTCCATGTTGCTCTGATTTCAGAGTTATTATCTGTGTTAAGTTATAGCATTTGGGAGACAGGCAGTGTAAATGTGGCTTCTCTAAATTTGGGTGGAATCACCAAAGATCCATCAAGCCACCGTAATACCGAGTGTCAGTGTATTGTTTTGCCTGATATTTCTCCCTGTCTTGTAATGGTCTAGGAATGACTTCTTATGCTGGCAAATAGAGAGACTGAAGTAAGAGTTTTTGGAAATATCAGAGTCCTCTTGCTTAGGTCTTTTCTTCTGCTTTTGCTCCCTGATGACTCCTGCGGCAAGAAAACCTCAAATTCTGGGTATTGTGAAGTGATTGGCAGCAAGCAGGACAAGCAGAGACATTCAGACACAGACCTAGTATTAATTCAAGCTGTGCAAATAATTAAACACACCAAGTGAAAGAGGTGAACTGAACAGTTTCCACTGAGTTTAAGGACAAGGTGAAGAATTCCACTTTTCTTAATGACCTTAAGAATAAAAAGTATTTTGTAAGGCCATCCATCTTACAGTAATTAGAACTAAGTCTGTTTAACAAGGAGGGTGTGAAGCCAGATGCTGCATTTGCCTGTTTTACTGTCCCACCACATACCTTGTGTGTGTTCACTGCTCAGGGAGTCCCACGGAAATGGGTGGGACTGGTTAGCTCATGTTGCTTCATCATGTGGGAGTGGACTTTGTGAATAGGACCTGCTGGACTGCTCTTTTATTAGTCTGCTGTCTGTACTTCCAAATGCTCAAAGTTCACCTCACCATTGATTAATTCAATGAAAACAGGGATAATTTCAATGGAAAAGAAAAAAAAAACAGTGCAATGTGTAATTGGTGTCTAGTTCACAGATCCTCCCATTGTTATTCTCAGGTGAGGAGAATGCTTCCCCCTGTTCAATTGCTAAACTAGAAGAAAGCTGTTGTCTGACTGGAGAGTAGGAGAGATTCAAGAGTAGAAGTTATGCTACAATTCAGTGCTCACCACAGTTTGTTTTCACATCAGTTTAATTTGGCAGTAATTGAATTGGAGAAGCACGTTTGGAGTGACAAGAAATAGAAATAAGTGCTTTTTTTTTGTGATTAATGACTTGAGAAATAACTGGCTTAGAATAACTTGCTGGCTCTAACCCTTCAGTCAGGGTTACTATGTAAGCTGAGTTTGGCTCTTCTGCCATTTTGCATTTTCTGGGCAGGGAGTCAGAAGTTTGATTATCAGAGATTTTGGCAAAATTATAACAATTTGAAAAGTTCACTGAACCTGCAAAAAGAGTGAGTAAAATTGCTGGTAGGTATCACAGACTAATGAGAAAAATTAATGTGGGTCAAACATAGCTGTGGTTAACCTCTGCAACACACCTAAGATATACAGTCTTTCACTAATTGATTGAGAGAAATTGTAATCTCCACGTGAAATCCAATTCAAACTATAATGTACAAAACTGTTTCCAAAAGGACAATAACATTTGCTTGTCACATTATAGAAAAGCAGCCAGAGAAAACAAGAGCCTTGTGCTTCCACATCAGGATCTCTTATCAGTGCTGTAATGCCATTTCCACTGCACTGTATAGAAAAGGAAAAATCTGTCTTCGTATCATTTATCTCCATCAAAACCACGAAGTTTGTCTCCTAGGATTCCTCCTTAAGTGCCCTTTAGAAATTCTTGCATAACCTTGGTACATCTTCTACCCAAACTGTTCTCTCAAAACCTTCATTATTTCAGCCTAAGTTTTCTGCCTTCTGAAATTAGAGAAGCAGATGTCAGTAAGAATTCCCACTGACACTTTCTTCAGGTACCTAAAAGTTTAAGCCTTGAGTAGGAAAGTTGTCATGAAAAGAAGGAAGGACGAAAACTTCAGTTTGCTCCAGTTACAACCCAGCATTAATCAGTGCCTTGGTTTTCTCTTTCCTTATAGAAAATTTTGGAAACTTATTCCTGTGCAAGCATAATTTTTGAAAGTTCCATTAAGGAAGCTATTAACTCTGCTGGCATATGGAGAATTTATAATTTCTGCAAGTGTTATATAGGAGAGACCCTCTCATGTAAGCATATGATGCATTTAACTCATGTTATGAAATCTGCCTCTATATCTGGCAATGATTTCAAAATTTCCTGAGTTCTCTGTTTAAACTATAACAGATCTTCCAAGCACAAACTGTCACTGAAGGGGAACTAAAGTTATTGTATGTTATGCTTAGGTAAAAAATATTAAGAGAATATTTTAATTGTTTAGGCAGAGCAGACAGAAAGTGATGATGTGCACATTTTCCAAGATCATGTTAGCATTTACTTTTGTATTCCACACTGATGATCAACCTCTCCCTTTGTTCCCTCTCTCCCAAAGACTTTGACGTGTTTCTGAAATGCATTTCATCTCATGCAGATAACATACTCTGATTCTGCTGGGCAAAATTTTGAACTATTGATTTGGGGTTTTTTGCTATTAAATGCCAACTACATGAGGAACTGGGGTTCTTCTCCTCCCCTTTCCTTCCCCTCCGCTCCCACAAAACCAATCCATGTCTCATGATGGTTTTCCCAAAGGGCTGTAATCCTCCCGGCTGACCATTCACCATGACCAGCTACCCCACTTGCACCTCTTCTAAAATAGGTGATTTTGAAGTGTATTGCTCTTTTCTCTTTGGAGTATGAAAAACATATCCTGGATATGGGGCTTATGGGTGATTCCTGCACAAGTAGGAGTGTAACTGATGAAAATAAGGACATTTTTGTTGTAGATGCTACCTGTGTATGTAAATCACATGCTTCTGACTGTGTAGTTTCTTTGTGAGATAGTGTCTGTGATTACAGTGTGTTTTTCTGGAACTTAAGAGCTACCAAGTGGAATAACGTCCCCAAACCCTGTGCTGCTGGTGTACCTGCTTCTCTTGGTGTTTGGTGGGCAGTAATCTGACCCACAGAGAGCGTTGGCTGCTCATGCTCTTCCCTCTAATACTGTTTAACTCTTCCATGGTCTGTAGGAAGTTCTGCTCAGACATGAGGATTAGTAAGTGTCTTTTCCCTGAAAATCCAAGGCATCCTGGCTATTACTGCTTTATTGTTGAAGACTGTTTACTATGCTGCCCCCTAAAGAAGCTTCATTTTAATTTGTCTGAATTAAGCACTAAAAGCAGCTCAAATAGTGGGTGTTCTGTCAGGAAGCACGGTCACATACAGAGGCCTGCTACTGAAGCTGACAGGGGCCTGAATTATTGTTGTAAATGATTTTAGATGTTCCATAAGTTTATATAAATTTCCTTTCAAACTTGGAAAATTTCCTTTCCAACCTTGTCAAGTTTTAAAATGAGAAAGTGAATTTTTATAGTCCTGCTGCAATGGAAAGATTGACCTGAATTATTGTCACACGAATGGCTTCAATAATAGGAAAAATTAAGTAAATAATGCAATTTAAAAATTCTGTTTTATTCTGTGAAGTCCGTAGAAGACCAGCATTATAACTTCAAAAATGCAGGAGATAAAGATGTTTACACTTAGAGTGGTGTTGGTTCTTTGCTACTTTCCTTTCTCCTCCTTAAAAAAACACCCAAACAAAAAGCACCACAAAACACTGCTTTAGGCAAAAGCTGTTTCCATCATATTATTTTTTTTTCCAAGGTAAAGACTCAGTGCCTAGACTTTTAAACAAGTGCTTTATCCTTGAAAATTAAAATAAAATATTTTCATGTAATCAGTAAATTTTGTTATGAAAGTTTACAGCAGCTATATTAAACGATAAGAATAACTACTATTTTGAAATTCTGAACATCTCATAATTAGACCAGCCTTTAAGAAATATTCAGAGTTAAGGCACATTAGAATGTGTTCCACAACACGGAGACAGCCCTGACAAAGAAACATTATTCTTAGATTTACAATTAATTACCCTTATGTCTATACCTTGCATTCAATTTGCATATCTTAAAAGTGCTGTAAATTTCATAGCACTCCCTTGTTATTTAAGATCATTCTGCTTTAGTAAAAGTTTCCACAGTGATAACTTTCTCTTGATTATGTAGTTGTGAGGTCAATAAATTTGGCTTTACTTGGCTCTACAATGTTATAATTTTTCTTTTTTTGTGTTGTTTTTCATTATTTTGCTCCTTGTTCCTCCTGCCCTCTCATTTATAATCCCCTGAAGAACCAGTAGATAGAGAAGTCTGGCTCGAAGACGAAGTGAGTGGTCAGATCCTCAGATGTTATCTTTTTCCCAGAACGCACTGGTACTGGGTGTCTGACATGTTCTATACATCTTTCTAGTGTCAACCTCATTAAACAAATACACCTTGATGTATAGCTCTCAAGAAATGAAATTTCATGCGATGAATTTTCTCTATATCAGCTCATGTTCTCCCTCTCTCCCCCATTCTTTTCTACTCCTGGAGTAATTTTTGTTCTTGATTTCAAGCATAATTTTACATGGTGACCGTCCATAATTTTCCACCCTGAGATTTCTCAGTGTTTTCTGATATTTAAAGAAGTATCAGATTTTCTGCTCACAACTTGGTGTTTCCTACTTTCTAAACACGGAATCCTTGCCTCTGGGTAAGGTGTGGGACTTTCAGAAGGTGGGTCAGAATGTTTACTTTGGTCAGATACGTATGGGGATTTTCTCTAAATATTAGTCATTTTGTAGCATGTTTGCTGTAAATTCTGTAGACTTCTATGAGTAATTATATATAAATGTTCTAGACCTGTGTTTTATGCTCTAATTCAAGGTTAACACAATATCCTGTAAGCCAGAAGGACATTGAATGCTTTGCCAGAATAGTAAATATTAGTCTCATCCTTTTTCCCCCCTTTTTCTCCCCCTTCAGCTTAAAAGAATTTTAAAAAGAAATATGTTTCAAACTAAAATAAACCTTCTTTAATGAGACTATACATTATTTACAGAAAAATGCCACTAAACTCAATTAGTACTGGTCTCACCACTGGGTAGAATTGAAGTTGTTGAATTTTTTTTATGTAGTTCATTGAAGTCATTACTGAATCTGGGGCAATATTCTATTTTTAATCAATTTTAAAAGTATAATGTATGAGAAAACAGCAACACACTGTATGGATTTTTGTAGATTTACTGCTGCAAAAAATACACAGACAAATGCATAAAGTTTATGCCCGTCTTTCTTTTACTCAGAAAAATTGTTTGAATGTTACTTAAACAGGTAATTCCTTATTGCCACCCCCTGTATTATTAATTGTTAGCTTATTAGAGTTACTTAAAAAGTTATTATTGCAGCTTCTTTCATTTAATATTTTATTGTATAAGACTATTATTTAAAACTACTTTGCTGGATAACAGCATCCATCCAAAACATTGTCTGTTGCTCAGAAACAAATAAAAAAATAATAGAAAGTAGAGCTACTGTGTTAAACTAATGCCTGGTTATACTTCATATGTTAAACAAAACCTCAGAATACAGTACTTTGAAAAGCTTTCTCATTGAGCCATCCAATCATTGTAAACGCTAAAGCTGAGTACACATTTTTAAATGGAAGAATCTGTCTTTTTTCCCTTGGGACATGATGTTGAAGTTACAGGAAAGAACAGGGTGCAAGATTTAACAGATATATTCATCTCTGCTTTTGAATTTCTCTCAGGCCTTTTAATATATAAATAATTTTGAAGAACTAAAGTAACCACTTTTAACCTTATTTTAATGGGCCTGATACAAGCAAGTGTTGAATATGGCACTATTCTATTAGATTATAACATTCCTATTAAAATTATTTTTAAAAACCTTCCCAAAATTCTAATAACAGTATTTCATAGAATATAACATGGTAGTGGAGATTAGCTAGCCCTAGAATACCTTGGCAAAAGTGTTCAAGTAGCAAGAGTTTTTCTAGTCTTATGTCCTACATACATCTGTTAAATTACTCAGAGATCTCATTAAATAAAGCTAATGTACTTGTAAAACAGTAGGGAGAGACAGTATATCATTGTAACTGTTAGAAAGAGCCATTCTGGCAAGGAGGGAGCCAGGAAGGCTTGGTGTATGCTGGTCAGTGGAAATGTTTCTAGGCCATAAATCTTGGCCCTTTCCTGCCTAGTTATTGTGTATTTCTTTAGGTGAGAGATTGATTGTAGCAATGGAAGATGAATTTGCCCACAGACCCTTTCTGTTTTTCTGTATACTCCTGATGCCTCGCCAAGGTGATAATGCTTCTTTTTCTTTTTTTTTTCCTGCAATCATTTGTTTCAGATTAAAAGCGTGAAACTGCATGGGGAAACACAAGAAGGCTTGTCTCTGCAGACAGGCAAAGGTGAGGGCATGAAGATGTATAACTGTCCCAGGTGGGAGAAGAGTACAGTTTACCCCCTCAGGATTTGAAACGGGTTTGTCTGAAGGAGAATGAAACAGGGTAAAATTGACAAAGAACCCCAGCGTTTCTTTATTGTGCATTTTGAAAATGGTGTTTTAATTTTTTTTTAAAGTATGGCTCTGTTACGAAACTAAAATATTTCGTTCAACTAAAATATTTTGTGCTACTAAAATATTCCTTACCTGTCTGTTTGCTGCTGAGCAAAATGGCTCAAGAACTGCCTCCTCCATGTGTCCTGCCCTGCCTTTTGTGCTACAGAATGAGCAGGGGGGTGCTTTTCAGGAATATATATAGATGCTGAATTTTTAAAGATTAATATAGTCACAAATGTTGTACAACATGTCAGGATATCATAAAAAGCAGGCAGTTCTATATAAAATACTAGCTTAATCTTGGAGATTTTAAAGCCTCATTAAAATGTGGATAAAGCCCATATATGGAATGGCAGCATTCAAAAGGTTGAAGTTGTATATCTGTGGTGCAGAAGTTTTAACCACTACATTTGAATGTCAATCGACTCATTTGATCACAGCTGATATTAATGTATAACAAGTGAAGATGATGGGATGCATCACGTGCATCTTATAACCAAGAGGATCTGTTGTTTAAGGTTTGGGGAGTATGATGTAAGAAGTTGTCCCTTAATTTTTGAAATCTGAGGTTCTAAAATAGAGATGACCATGTGAGCATCTTGTAGCAATCAAATTTTACATCACACGACTTCCAGGCAAACTTTTTAAGTCCTGCTAAGAAAAGGCCTCACTGCTTAATTGGACAGAACGATGGGGTGGTTCAGTGGCCTTTCCTGGTGCCAGAGGGGCAATGAGAGAGCAGGGTTGTGGCTGGGGTGGGACCCTGGTCAGAAAAGAATAGACATCTTAAAAAATGAGAGGCTGTGTCTGCAGCTGCTAGCAACCTTAGCACTGAAAATTGGAAATATCCAGGTTCTTGCACGTCTATGGAATTTTGCTGTTCCAGCTTTGCAGATAGTTTATTTTCACTAAAAGGTTGTGTTTGCTCCCTCTTGCAATGCTGTTTGCCAGATTTGTGCCACTCTGATAGCATGTTGTACACATCTACTTGGCAAAGTTATCTGGTGGTGAGAAATCTGAGAATTCTGAGTGTTTTTTCATGGAGAAACTTTGAAAGTCAAGCAAATACTTTTACCTTGACCTTTCTGCAAGGCTGCCCCATATTCACTAGCTGTCAGCACATGTTTGTCTGGAGCCATTCGTCACTGCCATCCGTCACTCCTCTGCCATTCCCATCAGTCCCATTATCTGGGATCAGGAGAGAGCTGAGGATGTAACCTGAAGGATCATTAAACCTCGGCTTCCAGGTACTGCAGGTAGTCCAGGTGGTCTGTTGTTATTTATAATAAAGAAACAACACAGCAGAACTGCCTGGCAGTGGCCCATGAGGCCCAGAGAAAGGACGGGCTGAGGGATGTCATCACTGAAGGACAGCTAAAAGTGGACTTTCTTTCTCCCACACTGTAAGCAGAGAGGATTTATTGAACATCTGTTCAGTACATGGCTGGGAAGATTGATTAATTTAATTGCTCACACTTTGCTTAAGTAACATTTGAATACTTAATGTCAGGTTTGAAGGATATTACAACATTTACTTGCACACCTTTTTAAAGAGGCAGAGTTTCTCACTGCTTTTTGTGTCTTTCAAGGAAGTTGAAATGCATCCTGAAATTTACTTTGCCCAGAGGTCTGGGAAAACTGGAGCAAGTGGGAAAAGCTGCTTACTTCATAAATGCAGGTAGATATTTTTTGTGTTTTAATCATTGTGGTAAATCAGTAATTTAATGAGGTGGGATCATCCTCAGTGAATGGTGGTAATTTTCCTTCTGGTATCCAGGATAAAGTCAATTCAGCATATTATATATTTTGGTACCCTTTAACATAATACCATGGTCACATTGAAGGAGTAGATGAGTTAAAGCCACAGTAATTTATTGCATGGTTTATTCATAGATGGTATTTGGGAAGAAATTCCTGAGCTCGTCTTGAGGAATCCCACCCATGTACCAAGGGGCAAACATTAAACAATGGAATATTTAATGTTGTTTATTTCTATACATTTTGTATACATCTGATAATTTCTCAGTTGTGTAGCTCTGAAAAGTTTATCTGATCAAAGTCTGATCAAAAATGATAAAATCCAACTGAAAGTGTTAACAGGCACTGAGAGTATTTGGCTCAAAAACTGAACCTTGAGCAAATGTACCACAGCTCCCCATACTTCTAGAGCAGTGAATGTTGATATTATTGCCTGTATGTCTGTAGCAATGTCTGTGACTACCAGCAAATGCTTATTGTTTAAAGATAAAGGTGAAGCTCCTTGTTTCACTTCAGTGTAGGAATGCCTTTACATTTGTCACCATCAGATGTTAAACTGAGAAAAAGCAGACTGATAGATAGGGGTGCAGGTGCAAAGACTGATTCTGTATGATTTTTTTTCCATCCGAAAAGCGTTTTTTTTTTCCTCATCCTCTATGCTCTAGTAAAGATGTTCTTTGATCTCTTAGTACAGCAGTTCATTTTAGTCTGATCTACAGTCAGATATTCTATTAGATACAAGATCTTTAACTATTTGTCTTACTTTGCATGTAATTTGCTTTGGAACTGTTAGCCCAATAAATAGTAAATGATGCTGACTTACACAGCCATGTATTTTTATTGTCTAAGATACCATATATAATGTTCTCACAACAATGCTTAACTCTGAGAGGGTAGGGATTAAACACTGCTACATGACTAATTTACTGCCTTATAAAAAGCAAAAGCTTGGAGAGAAGGGCCTCATATGAGGCTGCGTAAAGCAGAGCAATAGTATCAGGTAGTGGTATTTAATAATGGCACTGGCATTTTGTTAGCATCTCTACAAGAAAAAAATTGTTCTTAGAGAAGGATAATCTACAGTCAAATCTGATTGAAGTCAAAAGAAACATTGGCTGATTTCTTTGAAAGATGCCCGTCTGTCCCTGAATTTGACTGTACACAATACATCCTGCAACAACGAGTCAGATTGTCAAGGCCAGAACCAGGTGCCTATGTTACTTGTATCCTTCTACATCAGTCATACTGTAGGGAGCAGACAATTAATTCTGGAGCAAAATTGAAAGTCAGAGGCAGAGTGTGAAAGAACAGAATGACAATAATAAAGTGCCCCTGCCTCACATTAATCTCCCTCACTTCAGGGCTGTCAGAGGCGGCCTGGCGGTGACTAATGCCAAGCTTTGCATACAGTGGTCACAGACATGAGCAGCATGCTCCCTTTACAGCATCCGCGACTCGCTTTGTTGAGTTTTTGACTCCTGCGGAATCATTGAAAAAACATCGCCGCTGGTCAGAGGGAGCAGGACGAAGTTCCTTCATCATACACCTATTGATCGATGGGCAGCATTCCCAGGCTTGGCTTAAAAAGAAGGGGGAAAAAAAAGGAAAAAAAAAAAAAAAAGGAGGACCAAAAAGAAAAAAGGAATTCTGACAAACGCAGGGAGATTAAACTAACTTTTTGAAGGGATGAGCTCGGCAGAGAAGGGTTAATAAGTTTATCTTTGAGTAAGTGCGTATCATGTGCAAGTCCAAGCATCAAGACAAAATGATCTTACACCTCTATAGACACACTAATCCATTAACATTGCAAAAGACTGATGCACATTTGGGAATTGTGTTCCATTGATTTTATTGTCATCTTTTTGCACAAATAGTAAATAGGGTAACATTTAAGGAACAGTGTAATTATTCCCAAAAAGCAAGACATCAATGTAAAGTTTATTGCTGTAGACCAGAAATTTTGACAGGAATACTGTGATATCCCAGAGGTGTCACTAGGTTACTGAAAAGGTTAAAAATTGGTACATTGTGTCGGAGAAGAAAGGCAGTAACAACAAACAGCATTCAAAAAATCACAGGCACTTCTGTAAGAAAGTGGAAATGTGTCATGTAACAACACAGAGCTTCTGTAAGTGGATTGCTGCACCGAGGAAGAAAGTGAAACATCTAATGAAAATGCTTCCTCCACTGCCAGCATTTCAAGGCTCGCTCTCATTATTGAGGTTGCAAAAACAACTTGCCTCTCAGGTTCTTTTTTTTCGTTGTATCTGAACCCCACACATGCTGTATTGTGGAGTTTGATAGGGCTGTGTCTGAAAATTTCATTTATCTTCTCTGGTAGTCGTGGGAGAAAATTCCCACTTGAGACTTTATTTGCCAAACTCTGCTGTTTTTTCCTTACTAGCCATGTGTATGTATCCTAAATCAGGAGGACAATAGTATTTTTTATAGAGTGCTATTTGACAAGGAGAAAAGTACTTTCTGTCTTAGGTTATAGTAGACTAGCAGAACAGCATTCATTAGAATCTGAATGAGAAGAGGGAAGGGATATACTGCAATTTATGGTATGTAACCAAGAGCAACATGTTTTATGCTTAAGTATATTGTTGTTTAGCATTCTAGAGGACTAGGAAAGAAGCACATAGGTCCCCTTGTATACTGAATATAGTATGTCATTGGATCAGAATTAAAATGAATTTACAGTGACATTTTGAGCCTTGTGCAGCTGTAGGGTTTGATTTCTTTTTCTAAGCAAATTTATTTCTGTTAATAGCTCCCAAATCCTAGTTCTGACTTAGAACATTTTCTTACCATTTCCAATAGTTTTTTTAAGCTACTTAGCTGTATATGCAATTGTCGTTACTTCAACAGGAAATAAGAAGTGTAGAAAATGTCTGTTATTGAGGCATCAGTATGGTTTGAATTTGGGAACCTAAAATAATTCTCTAGTGCTTGTTTGTGCCAAGGGGGGAGGTCTGTTAACTGGCAGCAGTGACTTTTACCCTGCACTTGGATTAGCCCTTTTCATGTGCCGCAAAACATATTTTACAAGCAAAATACAAAAGCGTAAAATGAAATATGCAATATGGTATGTGCCAGACATTTCCAGGAGTACTGATATGAATACACTTAACAATATGTCAGTCCCTCACCTTTGGGCTCTGTTTCCATGTTATTCTAAATTCTGGGGGTTTTAAACCCAAAGCAGTTTATGGCAGGGGTGGTGTTCTGGGAGGCTGGCAAAGCCACCTTTCCTTTGTCCCTGGCCGTTGCCATTCAGGCTCCTGCTGGCAGAAAGAAGCTTTCAGTTTTGCACACATAATGCCACTCCTGCCTTCCCTAGTGGGTTTAGACCTAACTTTTTCAATCTGTTTGTGGATAGTCTTCTCTGGTGCCACAAGCAATGAAATCCCAGGACTGCTTTCAACCGCAGACCTGCCACTAATAAGTGGTGATTATGGCATTCCCTGCTTTATACCCAATGCTTTTGGAGTTTTTCAAATGAGGTGGGGATCTGTTTTCCAGAGCTCTCTAAGGTGTGTATGAAGCACGGTGGCTCTACTAGTTCTTGGAGGAGTCACAGCTAGGAGCTGTCACTCAAAATGCATTGTTCTAAAGTTTTGAATAAATAATTGGTGTGTGAATCCTGCATCCTCAGCTGACCTAGATGTGGTAGATCTCATTATGTCAAGGCTGCACACTTTTACATGCTTCTTTTCTTTCTTTTTTTTTTTTTGCCAATACATTTATTCTATTTCCTTTTAATTGACGGGGGGGAAGTAATTTCACTATGTTTTTCTTTATGTTCTTGTAGGGTTGTAAGGTGTCTGACCCTTACTCTCCTAACATAGGTAAATCTTGGTTTTATTTTACAGAAACAATGAACAACTTATGTATAAATGAAAAAAACCACTTCAGTTGTTCAGGAAAACCAGCATTGTTACACCAAAGACAATGAATGAATCCTTCTTCTGCATGCTCATATAATACATGAGCTCTGCTGGTCTCAAGTCACTCTCAGTTTAGGAACCGTGAAAAACTATTCCTAAACTTCCCACTGAAGGTGTACCATCTTGCAGAATGATATGGAGCTCTTTTGGCTACTGATGGGACATACTGCTGATTTTATGTCCAGAAAATCTGGAGAGAATTCAGGGCTTGCAGACTGGTCTCCCTTCAGCCAAGATGAAAAAGCCTGAATTCTATTCTCCAGATTGGAAGATTAAGAGGTGCTTAGCTCCCCAGATTGCATTCCCACTTCTATGCACAAAATTGGCCCTTACTATATTTATATCATTTTGAAACAGAGAGAAATTAATGCAGTCTCTAAAATATTGTCCATTAGGGATACATTTAAAGAGAAGTTCTATAAAATTTGGGAAATTAACACATTTGCAAATAATTATGACATGTTAATAATCATAAAACAAATTCAGGAAAAGTTGTATTCCTTCAGTGAGTATTCTCACTTTGCCATTCATGTCTAGCTCATATGGGCAGTCTTTCGGTACCATCCATAAAAAGCAGGAGCCCTTTTCCATAGTGGGAATTTCTCCCCATATTTGTGACATGGATGATGTCTGTTGCTTAAAGTGGTGTCTTCTCTCAATGGCCTGTTCACTGTTATGTTTCTGTGGGGGTTTTTTTTCTGGTTTCAGGGAAATGTGAGCCCCTTTACACATTGCCAGCTTTTGAAGGAAAGGCAAAACTTCCCCTGAGGTGTAATTAGTATGTTATTATTGCTTGTGGTACAAATAAGGGGGATGTCCCATGATAATGGAAACAGGGAGTTCTCTTAACTCTGCACCACTTGTAGCAGTTTTCTCCTCAGGCCCTTCAGTGTGCTTTTGCAGGCAGCAGTGACCACCCATATCCCTCTGTGTTGGACTTTGCTCTGATTAGAAAGCAATGAAAACTATAGAAAAAAACCCCTGAATTAGTAAAAATGGATCAAATAGGATGGCAATTCATAGGATAATTCAGGTGGGGAGGGACCTCAGGAGGTCACCTCGGTCAGTCTCCAGCTCAAGCTGGTCTGTTGGTGTTTATGACTGTAACTATTTAATCACTCTAAATTTATGAACGCGGTTCTAACTCTACATTCACTGAAGCTGTGGGGAGCTGGGTTCATCTTAATGGTGAGCACTTCTTAAATGTCTGTCTAATCTGCCTGTGAAGGTTGCATTCAATTCCCTGTAACCTTAGAAGAGTTTTTGTTGGGTATAGATAGAGCAAAGACAGACTTGTCTTCTCACTCAGCTCTGAAAGCTTTCATTTTGTTTGACAACATTTTATACTGAGCTTGGCTCATTCTCTCACAAGGAAAAAGTATGCAAATTTTACATAGAAGTGGGCAGAAAATTTGGCTACATTTGTTTGCTATAGCAAACACCAACTCACAGAAAGGCAAACATTATGCTGATTTTGTTGAAACTTGAAGAGGAAAACATGTCTAGTGCCCAGTATGGAATTTTGGATCAAAATGACAAAGGAAAATGCAGAAGTAACTGCAGTTTGAGGCCCAGAGTATTTATATGGATGTTGTCTATTTGGATTTCTCATCTTGTTTTCTTGTTTACTCCCACCATCTCTCTCTCAGCCCTATGCATTCAGCTTTCCCCAGGTGAAATACTTTTGAAATTTCAAATGCTCTGTGGCTCGGAAGAAAAAGCCCATTTCATTTCCATCTGTACCACATCTAGACATGAAACCTCATCTTACGTGGGCAGAGAAGCAGCATGTGGCAATGCTGGTTTGATGACCCCGTGCCATCCCTGAAATACAGTGGAGGAGACTGCTTAGAACATTTTGTGCCACTCTGGAGTAAATTCCACAGCCCAGGCCCTGCATTGACACATTTCCATCCATCCCCTGCAATGCATGTGGCAGCAGCATTCCATCTGCTTCTAATGAGGCATAGCGGGGGAGGAAATCTTATGCATAAACATCTCCCACATCACTTATGATTCCATTGAAGAACATCATTGCAACAGTATTTGTTTGTGACAAAGACTTTTAGCTATTTGTTTATTATAATACTTGTGGATGTTGAACAGAAGAGATTAGCCACTTCCTAAACCTGGCAAATTCCTTGGCTGAAATTTCCCTTGTATTTTGAGAGCCAATTCCAGCACAAATTCTTGTTGTAAACGTCTTGCCTATATTCTGCGAAGCATAGATAATAATTTTGTATGTACCTATTCCATTATAGGGGTGAGGCAGTTGTAGCTAGATTTAACTCCAGACAAAGAGCAAGAAATTTATTTAATTCCAGTTATAAGCAAGTTATAGCAAAATATAAATGGAGGGTGAAACAAAGGAAAAAAAAGTACCACTTTGCATAGTCTCTTTTAAAATGTACATTGCTTTGTACAGAAGAGCACTACAATGTTTTTTTAGAGGGAAATAGTTTACTGTGATGTGTATGAAATAGAATTTTGATAGACAGAATAAGCTGCAATCCAGTTCTAAACTATAGATTTTCAAGCAGATTGATGCAACAAATTGTTAGCAAATAGCAGTTTGCAATTTGATGCTAATTAGACATAAGGCAAATATGTGCCATGACAAATTAGCAGCAAACCATACTGAAAAGGATTAGCACGAGCTGGCACAGAGACTGCTCGATTTTGCATACTTCCTTGTCTTAGTCTAGGAGGTCTGAGCCAGTTTTCCTTCTCTGTAAATAGGAAACCAGAGCAGAGATCACAGGCATGCTAGAATGCCTTTAATTGCATATTTGAAATGTTTTAACTCTCTCTTAATCCCATGGAGGCTTTTCTCCATACCACCAGCTTTATTATCCCGGGAGATGATCAAGTGCTTTATCCATTTAATATTATAACTAAATACATTATGAGGTAACTCACGGGGTTATTTACTTTAGCAAGTCTATTGTACTTATAGATTTAAGAAAAAGCCCTATTCTTATTCAAAACACCTTTGCTTAACTTCCTGCAAATGTTTTTTTCACTGGATTTAATTATTCATTTCATTAATAAATTAATTTTTGCTAGAGGATTATCGCGTTTCTTTATTGATGTGCACAATGCCATTGTAGTAGTTAGTGTAGATCAAACTCATCACCGTATCCAGACGAGATAATGTAGTTGTGCTTTCAAACCAGAGAGAAGCAGGAGGTAATTTTTAAGCCAGTTCTTCAGACTTGTGCCTGAATACCAACATAGCTGTAAGTATGACTTCAGAACTAAAGCAAAAACTGCTCTTGCATCTTTGAAGGGTGACATAATTGCATTAGGATCAAGAATGCTAAACAAAAGCCACAGTAAAAATACCTGTTTATTAAATTTAAGCAGCTTATTCTCTCTTTATGTGGCTGTTTGTTTAGTGTTTTAAATTAAGAGTTTCTGAGGTAAACCATCACATTCCCCAGGCTTTCAATTCATATTTGCTGGTGTGTACTTCAGTTTGGATATGTAAAATGACATGTTTATACTTCAAGGAATCATTGGGTAGATCAGAGGTTCTTAAATATGGTTTCTCTTTTAAATCTGACTTTCTAGGGCATACAAGACATTTAACTTGCTAGACTGATGGTTGTTGTCTAAAATTATATATATATATTACATTCCCAACATTCCTATGTCGATATATGGACGAAAAAGATTGTTAGAAATAGTTCAAAGGTGCTAAAACATTATGTAGTTAGATGTAAACACACATTTCGGTTACTAAAATAAATGAAGTGGGAAAATAAAATGATATTATGAACAAAAGATTGTTCTTTCATAAGTCTTAGAGACAATTCCTCCAAAAATTTAAACCATGATCAGTAACAAGTTTTTCCCACATAAACAGTATGATAACACACTATTAAGGATTTACAAAAAGGTGATGAAAGTAGCTGTGCTGTTTAAAAAGAAAAAAGAGAAAACTTCAGGCTTTTTCTGCAATTTCTGAAGGCATGTCTATGTTATTCACATAAAAGGCACTGTCCTGTAAAGCTTCTGTGTGCACTGAGGCCTGCAGAAGGTGTTTTTAGCACTGCCAGGCTGTCTCACTTGCCTGCTCCCTTTTGCCAGTGTTTTTGCCCACTTGCCACATCACATCAGAAATTCAGGCAACAATCTTTATGCTGGTGCAAAATCTTAGAAAAGTGAATTGATTGCCCTCTGGGCACAAAGCTTTATTTCCTTTTTGTTGTCCATGCACAGGCTCGTGGTGAGTTTTGGTTGGCAGTTACTTGCCTGTATTGAGAGAGTGTAGCAACCCATCATTAGGGAAATGTAGACTGAAAACTGATCTTGTTAAAAGGGATGTTGTTAAGCATTTTAGGATTACATGCAATGTATAAATGGTTGTAATTTCCAAAGGGAAATTTATTTCTAGTCAAGCCTTTTCCCATGATATCTTCCCTCACAAAAGCATCACAAATTTTCTGCCCAGAATGTAGCTCCCAAACACCCCCACTGCTCAATTCAGTGACAGCTTTCCTGGCAGTGCCTAAGCAGATTTTACATTTTCCTGTAGATGCAGCGTCAGCCCAGATATTGGCTCTGAGAGCTTTGCTGGTCGTGGCTGCTGTGGCAAATCTTTGTGTTGGAGGACAGATGCTTCTACCCCGTGCTGGGGATCTGGGTCATGCAGCACCTACTGACTTGGAGCATGTTGGGAATCTCCTCTGAGGCAGCCACTGCTTCAGAGCCACCTTCCAGTTCTAGGCCTCATCACCAGCTGTAAGTAGGGTGTTGCTTTTTTATTTTTTGGGGGTACCAAGCTTGAATTTCTCTCTTCTGGTTTCTATCAAATGGCTTTTGGGGAATACAAAGTGGTTGTGAATTTTTTGAATGTAGATTTGTTTCTAAATAAGAAAAAAAAAATCATGGGGCAGGAAAAAATACTTGATGGAAATGAAACCTACATAAATTCCTTAAAGTGCTAGGAAACAACACAAACACACACAAAAAAAACCATAAAAGAGAAAGCAGTACTTTTCTGGGTTTGTGCAGGTTATTTTATCTGGCTTGGAAAAAGATAGTTGATGCTAGGTTAGAGCAAATTTATCCTGATAAAGCATACACATTTTTTGACAAATGTATTATCTCTTTAGATCATGGGATTAATAAGATACATTGTCCCCAGGAAAATATGTGCACTCATGGAGAACCTCATTGACATTGCTGCAGAGAGGTGAGTTCAAAAGGCCAGATATTAAAAATAGTTTTTTGAGGCTGTGCAGGCAATTTTTTTACTTTAAACCCATACAAGCTTGCATTTATATCACTTATAGTGGGTGACTGTACACTTACTGAAGTTATTTGCACGTTAACTTGTGTAAAGATATGGATGAAAAACGCAGATGTGCTGCCGATTTGACTTCCACAGTCATGTTTGTTTCTCCGGCACGTGGGGATGAGAATCACAGGACAGTTGTGGCTGGAGGGGATCTCTGAAGATCATTGAGTCCATCCCCTTGTCAAGGCAGGGTCACCTGCAGCAGGTGACACAGGACCATGTCCAGGTGGGTTTGGGGTGTCTTGGGAGGGAAACTCCACAACATCCCTGAGCAGCTGTTCCAGTGCTCTGTCTGCCTCAAAGTAAATGCTGATGTGTGTTTAACTGTGTTAACAATAACTTTGACAGTTTTACTTTAAAATCATTCAAATTATCCTTATCAATATTATTAGTATTTACAATGGATGATAAAATGATATGATAGAATCTGACACTTCTCCCAGACATTTAAATATTTAAGGTTGTTTGGGAATTCTGGAATGCTCATAATAATCATGAAACATTTATTGTCTTTATCTGCATATCTAAAATTCATCAATGAGTAAAAACAGAGGGGTATCTTTAAAAAATAAAATAAAATATTATCCTGCTGTAATTTATAGTTGCTTTCTTTTATCTGTTTAAGATGCTTGAATTCACTTTGCTAGCAAATTTGTCTTGACAAGCACACCTATTTATTATTACTAAGCATCCGTTTTAGGAATGTCTGAAATGACACATGTATTGTTTTAAATAAGATCATAGAGTTAATTTTTAACCACACAAGCAGTACAGTAAGAATAGAGGGAACAAAACATAATTAATAGTTTTATGCCATTCGTCAGGATAATTTTATTTGCTGCCAGCATATGCCAAATGCAGAAACATTTTGACTTCAATTAAAAATTTTAAACAAGATTAAACCTGTTGTCATTGAAATCATAGAACATATATGCTTCCAGGCGTTGTGTGCATTCCTGAATATTTGCATGTCTTCAAGCAAGGAAGTGTGACTGGGAGAGCAGAGAACTTCACCACTTTGCAAAGGAGAAAATAACAGCTGTTTCTGCATCCACCCACCTACGGTGTCACAACTTCCCTCTGGCCTCAAATACACTTTCCATTCTCCCCTGGAAAAGGAATGGAAAGAAATGGCACCACATCTATACTTTGTCTTTTATAAAGAAATTATGATACCACATCCACAGTACACTACGCTCATGTAGAAACAATTTTATACTTCTTTGTGAGGTTTTTTTTTATTGCTTAGGGCTTTTTTATTCTTCTTATTTTTAATTAGTTTTTATTTTTTTTAGAAAATAATTGCATTATGTTTCACAATATCTGTATTATTGCTGCCTCACTAGATAGGACCTTATCATTGCCAGGGACCCCGCTTTCTTCCTGAGTTTTTGTCACAGCAAAGGATATTTTAAACACCAAAGACATGTTTCATCCTGAGTTTGTGGCTGGTCAGAGTTTGAGTTTGGGTACCAGTGCCACCTCAGCAATTTGAAACTTAGAGCATGACCTAGAGGAAATAAAGTCATCTGTATTGTCTTAACCTCCTGTTTAGTGAAGCGCTTAAGTGCTTATTTAACTTTAAACATGCCTGAACCATATGAATTCCTTATTAATTGCTGATTTGTTAATTTTAGTGGATTTATTAAATTGAAGACTTAAGAAGTGAAGAGCCCCATAGGGTGATAGGACTAAGGAAGATCCATACTGATAACTCAACTAGTTGCCTTAAGGGCTCCCAGCTCCCCGTTTACTCAGGCACACACCAACGTGCAGATTTCCTGCCTAGTGTACTGCAGTGCATGGGGAAAATCCCAGATTATTTGTTACCAAGCTGGTACCTTTGATGTGATACTGTGCAGAACCATCCAAAAAACAATTAATGCCCTGAAAACTGTGTACCGTGAATGAAGCCCACACTGATGGGGCTGTGTCAGTGTAAACCTTCACCGTGGTCCATCAAGAAATGCTATGGGTGATGCTACCAAAGATTGCAATGTTTGTAAGGGTTTGGAGTAGAGATTGTATTCTGCTCTTTTGCCTACATTGCTTAATTCTGAAATTGATGGTTGGATAAGCAGCAGATGGTAGAGGCTTCTGCAAATGCATGGTATTTTCAAATTAACTGAAACACATTGTATGGGACTGTGCCATAGAGCAGCACTGTAAATTGTAGCTATGCACTTGTAGATATGCAGTGAAGACTGCAACCTCCAATTTTCTAGCTGTCAATTTAGCTTTTGTTCTCTGTTCCATTTCTGGAACAGAAAATCTTCATCAGTTTATGAATTTAGGTTCTGCAGAAACGGGGGAAAGGATATCTGGATTTAAAACACTAACAACAATTTAAAGACACTTATAAGAGGGCACATATAGCAAGAACAGGGAAATCATCATAAATGATATCTCTCAGGCTACTAGAAATATTTGTATTTGCCAAGGAAAGAGCAGCTACAGAAAAAAACAGCTTAATGAAATGCATTTGGACCCTTGGAAAAATAACAGAGAATGGAGAACTGGCCAGTGTTGAGCACAGGTACAAGTTAACAGGGCTCCCAGAGACTCAGGATTAGCAGTGATGTAGCCAGTATATTTATGGGATTTATTTGCATTGTAAAGACTCAAGTGAAGGTGTGTATGGAACACAAAATAAAAGGCAAAAAATATAGATGACAACAATTTTTGCTTAGTCAAGAAGCCTCTGAGGAATTTTGGAGATCTAACTGATTTAGGCAATCAGGGAGCAGAAATCCAAATATATTCAGCTTTGACAAATTTCCTGCAATGTAAATTGTGTACAATTATTTGCAGTATTCATAACCATTGATTGAATTCTAAATTAGCTATAACTACTTGATAGAAAGAACTTCAGTGAAATTCAGATCCTACTGAAGTCTCTCGGAGTTTTGCATTTTCTTCCAGTGGGGATAGAGTTTCTCCATGATCATCATTACTGCAGACAGCTCAATAGAAAAGGCTGCTCAGTTCACAGCGGTGGTCTGAGTAGCCAGCAAAATGGTTGGGTGAATAAAGAATGGGTTGGAAAATAATACTGCAAATATTATGATACCTATCAGTGATATCCTCTTGCCTTGAATACACTGCTGAATTCATACCTTTCTGCTTGAAAATATATATCATAAACAGAAAGAGTAAAGCAATAGTCATAAAAAGTGTCCAGAAGAATAGAGAATTTTACGTGCAAAGAGTAAAAATAGGGGAGCTTAGGTTGAATGAGAAGTAAGGTTTTGTAGTAAAGGAATGATTTACACAAGGTAAATCTTGACTTTGTCCCATAGTGCAAACAGAGAAGTGTGCCAACAAATTGAAAATTGGTAAGAAGGAGGTTTTGATGTTTTGCAGGATGGGACCTAGAGCTGTAGGAAATCTTTGAAGTGAAAAGGGTGGCAGGATTAGAAAACAAAACAAAACTAGACATCCATGTTTGTAAGACAATTCTCAGAGATGTGATGAAATAAAGTAAGAAAGCACAAGCTAATACTTAATTTTGACAAAATGTTCAGAGTCTCCCTTTGGGGTAGTGATGATTTTGTTGTGTTTTTTAACAAAGCCTGGAACCTGTTTGTTTCAGGCATTGGGGTGGGATGCTGGACTAGGTCTCACACTTGTATGATTTGTGCCACTTCTCCCTCCAGCACCTGGGGCTGCCATGGCGATGCAGGTTAGGGAAGGGACAGAGACTGCTCAGAGTCCCAGAGTGTCACAGGCTGGCCCTGCCCTCCTGCTTTCCAGAGCTCAGGAGCTTTGTGGAGCTGAAGGAGGATTCTCTTCTCCCTATCAGAGCTCAGGGAATCTTCAGCCTTTGATGGAAAGTAGGATTTACACTTACATATTCATCTTTTGTGTTAGGATAACAAATAAAGTCCCAAAGTAAAGACTACAGACTCTTTTGGTAGATAACTTCAGTCTCTAAGTGTCCTATTTGAGCTTTTCAAGTAAAACACATTGTGATTTGATGAATGCCTGTGCCACACAGTGTAGCAGGAGTGGGTTCATAACACCCAGATGTTGTCAATGTGCAAGTTTGGGATTTTTTTAAATTTTTGCAACAAGATTTTCAGGCATTATTTTTATGCTACAGTCGAGTTTTGTATAAAAACCAGTAGAAACAGCTTAGAATAGCTAGAAATGCTTAATGATTAGGGTGGTGCACAGCTGAAGCATTACCAGCAGGGTCGCTTGCTCACTGATTTGTTGCCAGGTAGCGAACCAATTAGCAGTGCTGGTTATTATTTACTTTTCATGCTATATATCACTAAAATTGTGTTGTTGATTTATCATTTATATTGTTGTATTGTCAGCATAATTTATTCAGATCATGGCGAGATACCTGGAAAATTAAGTAATAAAGAGAATGGCATAGAATGTGTCTGTATTCAGAGGTATTTACTTTGCTTTTAATGAGAATGCATGTTCAGGTAAAACATAGATCATTTAGCTATTAAATTGTTTTTTAAGTAAACCTGTTAGAAATTTGTACCTTGGATTTTCTATGAATAAAAGGGCTTGGTTTCAATTCTAATCTGATTTTTAAAATTAAATAAAAAGATTTTTACAGATTAGGTTAAATAGCAGACCAGCTAGTTGTGCCAGCTTAGTTGATTAGTGATTTGCAGGCAGCCGTACTATTTGAGATATCACTGAGGTATCCAGTGTGTTTTAAGTATTTGATACTGCTTTAATTTTTGTGGCAAATACAAACATAAATTTTTATTGAAAATCCTTCCTAACTGCTTGAATTTTATTTTTTTTTAAAAAGGAACTTGGAAGTAAGTCTTTATTTTACAAGAAACAAATACTTTAAATACATTCAGCTGAATAGAAAAGGTCACTTTAGACTGCTTTGACTTTAGAATGATTTTTTGTACAATTTTCCTTAGCTGGGACTAGAATTTGTCAAGGGTCTTTGTACAGCTTCATTTTATAATCTCTACCTTTTAATCATCCCATTTTGTTCCTTTAAAATCTTTTGACTGACAAATAGATCTGTGTGTGTTCAATAGATTGGCTTCAGTCAAGAAAGGTTCTCTTCTGAGTGTTCCATACAGGAAAAAGAGCCTGGTACTTTCAGGGGATGTGCTTATCTGTTATGACAATGGTGTTTCTTCATAAATTTGTGAAAACCAGCTTCCAAATTAGGCAATAGTTCAAAGCAGAGGGGAAGAGGATATTTTCCTTAAGCTATTAAAACCCCCTTATCTTTCAGTTGCCCTTAGTTTCTGTTTCTGTTTTCAATGATAACTCTAACACACAGGTAGAACCACGTAAAAACCACTTATTTCTACTCTATCTTCATACAGAAATCTTTTAAATGGCTCTGTTGACTCCATCAGTTGAATTTGCTGCCGGTCTTGTGTCATGATTTTCAGTTTTCACAGCACTGCTCCTTTGCAGTGTCTGTCGTGGGTATGATCAGACCTGAGAATGAATAAGCCCAAGGAGAAAATGAAAGTAATCCCAGAGCAACCATTTAATTTTCTGTTTACCAGCTTTTAGTTGATCTTTGCATATATGTGGTGTGCAGGAATTTTTATATGCCTTCAGGAATCAAGGAGGGGAAAAGATTCTGTCAAAGGAGCGAATCCTGAAAACTGTGGTTCTTAATTAAAGAATCTCTGATAACCCCCTGTGTGAATTTTGATACAAGGTTGAGATCAGGTTGTATTATGGTATGGATGAAAAATGTCAAGGAAAAAATGACTACTGAGCTAGAAACCTTTCAGTAATGTGGTTCAGACCAATTTGGATCAATCCTATGTCTTTGCAGCTAAGAAGTGTGAAGGGAAATTTGAATGATACCTGTCTTATTTCATTCCTTGTAGTAGGAGACACTTTTGTCCTTTTGCAACCTTGTATAACAGAAGCACAGCACTTGCTGTAAGTAGGTGTAAAAGTGTTTTCAGAGGCTGAAATTGTGGGGGTTCTATGGTGTGTGTGTTAAATTGTCTTAAAGGGTACAAGGTATGTGCACTCAGCTGGATTATCTAGAGGATGAAGAATTTTGTAATTAAGAACTAGCAGACCTCTAGTAAAATGTTTATCATGTTACTAAGTAAGGATACTTCATTCACTTATTTTGACAACCATAGGTTTAGTTTCAGTTGGAAGTTATTAATGAAATATGAGTGCACTTAAGTCATATTTTATGAAAATACTGAAATCTGAACTTGAGACAGGCAGCACTGCACGATAAAACATTGGGAGCCTGTGTGTCTGTGTGCAGAGGATGAAAAAACTCCTTTATTTTTGCCATAAGATGTGTGAGTCAGCTGGGAGTAAGTGACACTCCACTATGCAGGTTTACTGGGTGTCTGCTACAAGGATTTCAGGAGGACAGCAGGTTTTCTGCTTTCCACATTTCTCCTGAAACCTCTGCATGTCATTACACAGCTGTAACAGAAAACAGGATAGGCTGTAGGAAGATGTAGCATTATTCCATCTGTGAGAGAAAAAAAGTCACTTAACTTGCTCTTAGCTGTGTTATTTGAGATCCACGGGATCTCTTCTCACTTAAATGATAAATGTCAAATTCCCACAGAACCCACCCCTTATTCTCTTTAAATATAATGGCAAACATTTGTCCATGGCAGTTAGTGTTTTGGGGTTTTTTTTAATGTTATAATATTGATGAAATTCAAGTGCTTTATATGAATGTTATTTACTACAAAAGTCAATAGCTTAATCAAAAGCTGATTCCTTTAGGCAGAAAATTTGCTTCCCCTAATTCCAGAGGTTTTAGTGTTTATTCTTTTGAACTTGGATAATGTATGTTCTACATCTTAAGGTTCCCTAGTCTGTCTCAGGATTTCAGTAACATTAGTTGAAATATTAACATGTTTCAGAACTTGTGTGCTCCTCTGTGCTGGTTCTGTGACCAATATTGTATTTCTCCCTTGGAGTATCGCTAACACTGATGGACACCTTTTCAGTGACCTTTGATGGAGCATATCTGACATTCAGCTAAGATGGTCCTGTGTCTTTAAAAAGGGCTTAATACCCTTTTGTATTATGAAATCAAATTAACAGTTCACAGAATATATCACATTAAACTTTTTCCAGTTTAATCTTGGCTTTCCTCTCCAGGAAAAGCCAGTTCTGTACAGAACAGTTCTTTTGCAGTTTTACACTCTAGCTTCTCAACGAGTTGGTTTATATTAAATCTGGGTTGTTCACCCAAATTTTCTGTACTATGTCAGGAGATAAGATAAAAGCAAAGAAAATACTCAGAAATATCCAGTTGCCTTTTAATCCCTTTATTTCCTTTTAATAGTATTTTCTTTGCATGGTTCTTGACACGTGAGTTTCAGTGACTTTGTTCTCCTGATCATGTTGCATTAAACCTACAGATTCTGGTGAGAAATGCTCATTTTGAATTTGAGAGTCCAACCAGAAGTTTGTGTTGAAATGAGAACTACTAAGGAGGTCATCAGAGCAACTGCATGAAGGAGAAGTGTCCTTTTATAAACAGATTTGAGAAAGAGAGGTGTCAGGTAGGATTCATGAGAGAGATGAAGATGAGAAGAGGCAATTTGAAAGGGAAGTTTGCAGATTACGGAAGAAAGTATATAGGATGATAAGAAAGATAAATTTGTTTGGGTGGAGATCATGGCTTCCCAGTGATTTAGAGAGTTTTTCAGAATTCAAAGCAAAGCTGTGCTGACGCAGGCTGTCAATATCAAGACATGTCATGAATTCAAAACAGAAAGGTCTATGAAGCTCTGGTACAAAGTAGAACTTTAACATGCCCCATCCTCACCCACCCTCCCTCCCCATTCTGAATATGTCTGGAGAATTCAAAAAGTTTCAAGTTAAATATAATTTTATGAGAGGTAACATAATGAAGTCAAAGCTGAAGGAGAGTTTATCCTGTCCCTGACTTCTTTTCCTTTACCAGGATGATTCAGGCCTGGATTTCTTGAACAAGACAGAACAGTAGTTCATGCCTCCTCTCTTTTTGCTCCCAGCACTGTTGGCTTACACTTTTCCTGTGCAAAATCCTTCCCTTGGATGTGCATCCAGGACAATGTGTGCTGTACTAAAGCAGATCTGTTTAGCTGAGGCTGAATTCTTAGGTCAAGAAGTCTGTAGGAGAAGAGAAGAAATCTCATATTTCACACTATAGTTTCTCAGGGGAAAAAAAAGCTGGCATTAAATATTGCTCTCAAGTTGATTTTATTGCTTCCATTGCCTTTTACTGTTTCCTATTCTTTCTTTGACAAGTGTGAAACAAAAGTCAGACTGAGTTTTAGGAGCAACTTAGGCATGTCTGGCTCAGTTGCCTAATTCTAATGTACATGGCTGCTCAGTAACCAAAGGTCTTGTTGATAGGCAGTAGTCTGAACTCTTCCCTCAGAAACTCATGGAGCCCTAATGCCAAATCATTATCTGCTGGGTCTGTGGAGATCAGTGGTGGGCCTGTCCCAGTGTTTTCAGGGTGAGTCCTAATGGTGCTCTGAGGGTAAATGTCAAAAAAGGGTGTCTGCTTAAAGTTACCACTCTCAATCAGCTCTTTAGTCACTTAATATCTTAACCATTTATATTTGCAGTACTTTGGAAATACTGAAAAGCATAAAACAATAAGTGAAGGGTTGAATTAGGAAACATGGTATTATTTTGTGTACTAGGTAGATTTATCTCTTTATCATTTTGTTCTCATTCCAAGATGAAGTGGAAACTGGGCAAAGAAAGATTAATGGTCACCAGGCAGGGACACAGTGATTGGAGTGATATTACATGTGTTATGTTAGTCCCAATTATTTCATTCAATAGCAGGATTTAGTTATATGCCTGCATTTTGGAGAAGTTTGCCATTTTTGTCATTTGTTGTGACAAGGTGTAAGTTGCTCATTTAGATCAACCCAAATCATCTTTATCTGGATAATTCTGCTTCCTGTTTAATTTCCAAAGCCAAAGCAGAGGGTGTCTTTAAGGATGATAGTTGTATGTAGTGATTTTGCATTATTCTGTACTTGGCTGTTTTTTAACACAGGTGAAGAGAAAAGGTAAGGTAGGGCAGTGTAGATCTTGGCTTCATTAATTTGCCTTACCTGGGAACTCTGATTATCACAATTTTAATTGTGACTATTTGCTGCGCAGTCCAGTTGCTTCACAGTTCACTGTCAGTCCTTCTGCCCTCTTCTCACAGAGGATGTTAAGGGCTGAGAAATGGGATTTTGTCACCATTCATGAAAATTCTTATCCTATCCTTCAGCTTCTTTAAAAAATGCTTTCCCTTAAACTCTTCTGGTTGTAAGAAAATCAGTACTAAAGCAGTGCCTGCACTAGATTATTTCATTAGTGTTACTAGATACTGCTACTGCTTATCTTAGCAGCCTCCTCCTTCACTGAGGATGGTCAGGCTATTTCCTTCCAAAACGTGGTTGAACATATTTCTGCTCTGTGCTTGGAGATGTAAACTGGTCTCCTGGAATAATTGAGAGCTGTATGTTTGATGAGTAATTGCTGGCCCACCCTCTTCCTAATTGTTGATTTTTCTTCTGTCTTTGTCAGCTCTGGAAGCCTTGTAACTGTTCTGCTCCCTTGTTCAGGATCAGAGTTAAATTAAAAAACCTGACATATGAATAATATTTCTGCTTAAAATGAAATCATTTACCTCACATGGCTGCTAACCAGCTTCAGAAAGTAACAAACACAATGCTACCAGTCTGTTTCAAAAATCACATGCTAATCTGGAAATTTGGTCCCACTGGGTGAAGATCAAATGAACAATATTATCGTTCTGCACTCAGCCACACGTGCCCTGTGTACACAATCCAGAGGGAAGGTGTAAATAGGCAATGTTTAGGATCTATGAATTGTTAGCTTATTCTGCCCAGCAGGCTGATGTGCTAAGGGTATAAACAGATCGGTCTCTACTTCAGCTTCTGCACCTCCTGCTTTTTGACATCACCATAAATTCATATTGTATTTTTATGGAAGCTGTAGAAAAGAAGTGGCACAGCTTTGGCAGCCTTGGCACAATTTTATTTTGTGTTAACTGTAATATTCTATTTTTCCTACACTGCTGTAGTTCTGAGGCTCCTTTTATCATTTCGGTGTTGAAGCCACTCTTGCATAATATGTTCTTTTTGTTAAAGCATCAGTGGTCTTTTAATTTACCTGTGAAGGAGAAAATGACAGTGTTACTGTGTCTGTTTGATTCTGCTACAGGGTCTCTCTCAAGTCTTGTCACCACAGAATAGGGGAATAGCCCTCAGAATAAACATCATATTTAAATTCTGTGGCTTTTCCTGGCAAGTACTCATGCTATAAAAACTGTTACAGAAAGAGTTTAGTTTTTGTAGTTTTCTGTCTTAACGTATCCTTCAGGAAAAGAGTATCTTCACATCTCTTAATGGTGTGATAGCTTTCAAATGTGTTGTTGCCTGAACCCTTGATTAAACAAAATGGTGCTGATTGCAGCAGGGTGGCTAAACGTGGACAGAAGTGGCTGTTGTAGCCTGCTCACTAAGAAGTCATTTATCAAAGTTTTATCTGATTTCAGAGGCATTAGGTTTATCAGTCACAGTTTATAAATGGCATGTCATCAGCGTCAAACTGGAGCAATGCTGGCTCAAGTGCTGCTGTAAAGCAGGTGTAAACATCCCCTGCAGATGCACTGTGTCCTTACTTTAGGAGCTATGGCATGCACCATATAGCAACCCCCAGCGTTTTGTTTAGTTCTGGAATTGTTTGGATGTTGTTGTGTTGGTGATCAGAGTTTGATTTCTTCTCCTCGCCCAACCCCAAAAATGGTAACCATTGAACTCTTGGTGAGAAAAGCAAAGGCATTTGGTGCCATGTGTAGAAATATGCAGTGGACAGTATAGAAATAGACAGCTGGAAAAGTTGAAGGTGTTGGGGCAAGCAGGTGATGAAACTATTTGACATTGAAGGGCAATATGGAGGGAGTTTCATTAAACCTATACATCCATTTGAGCCTAAATTAACCTTGGTGGTTTTTTAACCAGCCTAAAGAAAAAAAGTGCTAAACCCTCAGCTAGACAGAGAGACACCCTGACTACTCACTTGGTTTTTGGGGTATGTTTTAAAAATCTCAGCACTCAATTCTGTATTTGCAAACTTAAGCTCCATATTGTTTATTAATGGTGAGAAGATTGTTTTAGACCCTTGAAAGCATACACAACTTCTTCAAGTGATTGTGAAGGTAAATCTTATTGTCTGGGGAAATGACTTCTGCACAGCTATTTCTTTTATTGCTATGCTGAATGTGAAGGCATTACTCACTTTAATAAATCCTACTGTATCTCTCAGTCTGTGTAGGCTGATATAAATATCTCCAGTTATGTCACATTACCACCTTTGTACAGCTAATGTTACATTCTTGATGACTGGTGGCTGATAAATGCAAAACCTCATTTGGTTTGTGAGTGATTGAATGCTAACACTGTTTAGATTTCTTAATATACTTGTATTAGCATGAATAAGTAATGAGCATGCCAGGCTTTTTTGAATATTTGATTGTATCTTTATAATGGATTTGTGTCTCTCTCTTTGTGCTAATGTCATTGTAACTTTGTTGGTGTCATAACTGCAAACCCTAGCAATCGATCTTTATCAGAATATCTTAAGTCAATTACCCTCTCATGGCCAAATTACTGTGTCATAATACTTTCCTTACAAAAGTATTCTGCATATTGCATTTAGGATACAAATAGGTACTAATTCTATCTGCAGTATATTCCTCATTTCCTCATTGTGGCTTCTGTGAGTGTATCGACCTGTCCCGTCTCTCTAAGCACATATATGCATACATGAAACATTCAAGCTTCTTCTAATTCTACTCTTTATTAATAGGCTGGCTGACCCTTACTACTCAAATTCAGCCATCTCTCATGCGCCCTAGACTTCTGCTGCTTCTAAAGGAATTAAGCCATAATGTTTGCTGTTTCTTGGAAATCATAATACATCATTTTGGATAGTGATTATTGTAGGAAGAAAATATTAGTTTGCCAGAGACTTCTAGTTATTCTATTACCCTAAAACGACTTGCACCTGCAGTGTAGTGGATTTTCTTTCATTATCTGTGTCCTGTTTGCTGACTGACACATTTAACAAGTAAAAGAATTGGAAGAAAGGCTATTTTGTTAGATTACTGGTGGTTCCCAAATATATATTGCTTTTTCTATGAAAACATACCTCAAGAGAAGACTGCTGGATCAGTAATTCTGGCACAGGGTGGGGATTATCTGGGCGTGCATTGTTCTGTCTCAGTGCTTCTGAATTTCTGCTTCTCTTCTGAAGTCCCAAACAGTATTTTTGGTTATGGAAAATTCAAGACCTGTTCTGTGCACTTCAGTTCATGACAGACTTAAAACACTTCATACCTTACCTTCACTGTTACTATAGTATAGCTGAAACATGGACCCAGCTGCTGTATTTAATTACTGGGTTTTATCAGCAGAACTAGTGTGAGCTGGAATATAGGGCTACCAGAGGTGAATCTTCTCCTGCCCGTTCCTTTAAAATCAGCAAGCCAAAATGCTTCCCATTTTTTAAGCTATATTAATCAAAATACACTAACAATAATGTAAAATAAAGTAACTTTGTAACAAGGCACAAACAGAACTGCTGAATGAGGGAAAACCCCCACAAAATGGGATTAAAATAAATTACTCCTGCGTGCCAGAGGCTGGCAAAGAGAGAGTCCTCCTATTTCGCTTTTCAGTCCATTGGCTTAGTGGCTTCTGGATTAAACCCACGAGTCTCTCTGATTTCTAGAAAATTTGTTTTTTTCTCAGCTCCGCAGCCTGGATCCATGAAGTTGACAGATCCTTTCTTTTTTTCTGGAAACTTCCTGTCTGGCTTTTGCTGCAATCTGTGCCCCTGCTGTCCCCCAGTGTCCTGTCTGCTCCCGTGGGCTGGCAGGGCTGAAGCTCAGCTCTCCAAGGGCAGGAGAAGCTTCCTGCCTTGCTTCTGCACAGGGTTCAATCTGAGCATGTGAAGCTGTGGAACAGGGCAATCACACAGCCTTCCTTTGCTGCCCACAGAACATCCCAAACAGGCTGTCTGGATAGTAAACTGGGAGGAAACCCATCAGATTCTTCTCTTTGTCACAAACTGTTACCTTGCAGGGTGGGCACAGCATACTGGTCTGCTTTGTGTCTCAAAAAGAGGGTATAGGACATCAACAACAGTGAATTTTATTATTTTACCTAATGTAATGCAGGAGAATGTTGGGATTAACAAATGAGAACCTGAGAAAATGGCCTTCATGCCCCAAAATTTTGCCCTTCTTCACTGAAGGGAGTAAAAATGCTCCCTGAAGGTTTCCTCCTTATATTCCAGAAAGAAGTTACGGAGCATACTTGCTGGGAGAAGTCCATGAAAGTACATCTCTGTTTTCCTGCAGGCTTAAAACATGTGCTATCAAGGTGTGCCAAGATAAGCCCATGGGTCTGTTACAAAAAGCCATAATGAAAACATCTCGAAACACCTCAGACTTCCACAGACTTGTCAGTGATTGATCCAAAGACAGAACTTTGGAAAAAAAAGGTGACACTTCCTCACCTGTTTGTTTTGAAACTCCCACTTCCCTTCAGCCTGCAGCCTTTATTCCCTGCTTGCATTCACACTCTGCATTCCCTCTTGCATGCCATTTGTTCAGGCCTGTTTCCCATGAATTTTTATTCCATGTACTTATGTCCCATGTTTCAGACACGAGCAGCATGGCCTCTGGATCAGCAACAGCTCACATGGAGTTTTACAGATCTTGTCATATTAGAACAGGCCATATATTTTGTAGTTTAATAGAGTTATGTGGGAGAATCAGAAGGGTCACATCTCCCTCTGTTTTTCCACAGAAGAAAATGAATGTGGTATAGTTCATATTGATGCCAAGTACATAGTCATATTTCCCTCCTACTTAGGAAACCTTAGCCTCAGAATTTTATGGTAGATGAGCAGATGCATTGCATGGGATGTTTTCCAGATTCCTTTTTAAAAATCTGAGTCACTCAGTGTTTGCCATGCAATGTCTTTTACTCTGTAACCATGTCCCTGGACCATTTGAATGTGCACCAGGAAACATGCTGAGCAAATTACTAGACTGAATAGCAAATTTTTAGTAAAGTTTGTCATTCAAGTTAACAAAGTGACAAGGATGCCAAAAGAAAAAAAAAAATCTAAAAGTAAGGTCTATGTTTGTACCCATTTTTGAAAAAAAGCCTTTCATTTTTGGCTTCATGGAATGTGCACAGCCCTGCCCTGTGTGATGGCATCGTGTGGACCAGCTCTGGTGATTTGAAGGGTTTATAAACTTACTCATTTGAAAGAGTGATACATAAAATCAAGCTAGTGGACAGTTTCAGAGCATTCCTAACTGGACAAAATTTCGGTATCACTACAACTTTTCTACAATGCTTTGTATTTGCTGTGTTGAGCATATCTCCATTATGCAGGCTGGATTTGAGGATCCCTTTCTTTCTATGTACTCTCCTTTTCCAAGTCCTATGCAAAGAGGCATCACTGGGTGTTGTTCAGCCATGCAGGGTCAGCCCCCAGTCCCTCATCTTTGAGGAGGTGTGTTGCAAGGAATATCCAGAAGTTTACTTTTCTTGACTCTTGTCTCCTTACTACAGTTTACCATGCAAAAACTTTCACATGAATGTTGCTTTCAGTGTTGATAATCTCACGTTCCATTAATTCTCTGAAGATTTCAGTGGAGCTGTCTCTGGTGAAAACTATCCATTCTGTTAACTTTAGAGAAGGAATTTCAGAACACTTTATAAGAATATGTTTTTGGTAAACTGCGTTTTTATGAATTTTGGGGACAAAAAATATTCAGAATGGTGGTTGGCTTTAAATAACATGATAAGCTTGCAGATCACAAGAAGACTTATGAAATCAAGAGTTTTACTGTGTCCACATACCTATAACTGTCCTTTCACATCTGTTTTGTATTTTTGTATTTTCCTAGCACTTTCTGAGCCACAATTCCAATTGTGGTTTTATTAAATGAGGTAGAAATAGATCGCTCTAGGTGCAGGTGAAAGCATCATCTGGCTTGCTAATGTTATGATTGTCAGAGAATAAGGACAGCTTTTCTCTCTGGTTGTAATGTTATTCCTCTGTCGCTGTAGTCCTGGGGACCGCAGACAAACGACCTAGACTTTGTTCAGGAAAGAAAAGCCATCTTTATTAATTAATCTATCCTTTTACAAGGTGGTTCGCAAAGATGGCAGGAGGCCGTTGGTCCTCTGACCAGCCACCCCTCGGCATGATTGGCCGAGACTCTACAATGCCTATTTCAAAATATTTTCCAAAGGAACTATAACAAACTTAGAAAACAAGCTGCAGGTGTTAGATAGAGAACTTGTTTACAAAGATCATCTCACTGTTTCTCATGGTTTGCATGAGAAAGTCAGAATCTCACAGGATACTGCAGAAAGCTGGAAAATTTCTCTGCTAAGGCTTTTTTGCATCCACACTCCTCTTGCCTTCCTAAAATGAAGAAAAAGAATAAAAATTATTTTCTTTGAGGTTCTTTGTCTATGAAAGGGCTTATGGAGGATATGCCCTTACAGAAATTGAGTACCTTCTTAAATGCTAGTAACCCAAAGATACGAACTTCAGCAGTAGGAAAGAAAACCCAGTTTCTTAAGAAATGGATTGCATTTCATTCATGTTATTTGAATACTTTTGTTCAACGGAAAATTGAAAGCAGCATTTTTAAAAAGAAGGCTTGACAATGATCCCACTTCTGCAGTGCAAGTAAACTTCCTAATAAGCCTCCCTGGGCTCTCTGTCTGACATCTGTGGCTGATGCTGGGAGCTGGCAGCAGTTGGAGCAGAATGAGCTGCTCAGCCTGGTAAAACCCAGCACAGAACCCCCTCACTGCTGCACCTCAGCCTGGCACAAAAAGCACCAGGACTGGAGTCACACAGTCAAAGCTCTTTCTTACTCTTTGGGGATTTATCTTCTTTGGTGTTTGGTTTTATTCTGATTGATATCTGTCACATCTGGTGAGGAGAAATGCTACCTGCTCTTCTAGAGAATTCCCTTCGGTGATGTGCGCTCTCTTAGGGCACAAGACATTCTGTATGGCAGAGTTACCGGCCTTGAAAACAGGACCCAGGTGGCTGAGGGTTGATAAACCTTGGATTTAGGTAGTCCAGGATTCCTGGGTCTGTAGTAGCCCACTCTGTAAGCTTTCATTCAATTCCCAGCCCAGATATAAGCTGGAAATCATATCCTAGAAATCGTGTACTCTTTTGTTGGATACCTTTTAATTTTTTTTTTCTTTATTAAACTGTGTTATTCTTGTAGAGGGCTTCTTTTGAGAATTGTCAGGACACCATATTTCCCTCAGATGGAAAACTTAATTCAGTAATATGTGTTAAGCTTGAAATTCAGTGTCCCTTTTCCTTGGGAGCTTATGGATTTATATGTTGCAAACTTGTCTGGGTGAGCAAGACTCTTTTCTCAAGTTCCTTGGCAGAGTGTTTTCTCCTATATGTTTCCTGGTTGAAAATTCCTTCTCCTTTTGATTGCTGAAAGACCATTATCAGCTCTTTTTCCCCTCCCATGATATAAAAGCATGTTAGGGGAAGTTAATTAACAGTCTGTCCTTTTCAATATTTAGAGGGTTTTAAAATCTGTTTAGCTCCTGGGAGAAGTTTATATTAAAATAGAATATTGCATGGAAAAGCCACCTACAGATACTAGTTCTGTGGTAAAAGACACAATAAAGGAGACAGTGACTTTCTGTCTTTCTTGCTTAGGATGTATACTAGGCATTTCCATGGTGATTAGTGTTTTATAAATGTCAGAGATAAATGGTCACAAGGAACTGCTGTAAACAGTAATAAGTATTGTAATAAAGGCTTAAACAATTCTTCTAGTTTCCTCTTGTGATTCACTCCCTGTGAAACTACGACTTGTGGACCTACCTGACCAAGCTAAAGAGCTATTTTCCGTTGAACAAAAGTATTCAAATAACATGAATGAAATGCAAATCCATTTTCATGTATAGAACTGAGATTATTTTGTAACCACCTGACGCTTCTATATTTTCATTTGATTTAAAAATATGTATCGCCATACAGTGGCGCAAATGATATCAACACATTTGTTATAATGTTGGCATCATTCATTCTCAAATTATACTCACCCTTTGTGGGAAAAAGTCATAATTAATCCACAGGTAATGGAAGTGGTAAATGCCACCTGCCAGTCGGTGGAGCCCTGCCTGGAACACAGAGCCTGTCACTGTCATTGGTGTCAGCTGGCAGCTTACCAGTGAGAATAGACTTGCAATGATGATATTGTTAGCACCATTGAGTAATGTAAAGTCTATTTTACTTATAAGCCTATAATCTACACAATTGACCAAATCCCGGGCTGTACGTCACACCCAGGCATTTGTTGTATTTGTACCTGGAAGTCTGTGGTGCTTGGGAAGGGAGGGTGGTACCAGTCTGTCTTGAAGCACCTTCTTTCCTAAAGAGGTGTAAAATGGAGTCAGTCTCTGTTGACTGCTATGGAAGTGCTTCTATGCAGAAATTGCATTTATTACAATAAATGCGCAGTTCAAGGGTGAGGCTTGTCAAGAGAATAATTTCTCATCAGGGGGATGAGCTTAACTCACACAAAGATAGTTGGAAACAGTTACCTTGATTTCCAGTCAAAATCAACATTGGTAAAATCTGTGATTAAGGTTTATCTTGTTTATTCCAGAGTGGTATCTTTTCCTCATTTGCCATGGTCGAGCATCTGATTCCTACTGATTTCTCCTGTGATGGCAGTCTGATATGCAAGTTCAGAAATAAGTCTATTTGTGAGTCCAGGGTTTCCAGGACAGAATCAACACCCAGAGCCTGTTCCCAGTCTCACCACGGTGTGTAGGAGCTCTTTGTCAGCTATATAAACATCCTACAAACGAACGCTTAATAACTTCAGGGCTCCCATGTTCTGAACTCTTATTTCATCTTGTCTGAAGCAGCAATAGCAACATGAATATTTTACCTATTTTGTCTTTTTTCCTCTGCTGTGTTTGATTTTATTCCTTTTATTCTGGACACCCTATGACTTACAAGTGTGCTAAAAATGACATTCTATATGGTTTAATCTCTCTGGTGGTTACTGGATTTGAGTGCTTGTAACAAACCAATTGCTCTTAGTAGTTTCCCCTCATTATTAGATGTTTGATGTGATCGCTTAGAACCTTGTAAGCTCAAGGTTTTGAGGCAACAGTAACGAAAATAAAAATTACCTCATCTCTTTTGATTGTTATGTGCTCTGCATTAATTCATACAATGGATTTTTTATACCAAAGTTTTCTTAAGATATGACAAGTGATTATTTCTTTAAGTATGTACTCTATCCATTATTAAATTGATTATTCAAATCTCATTTAAAACAAGAGGCCAGATGGCAATACTCCAGTATTTGTTGCTACTAGCAACCAAAAACCCCAAACTGAATGATTTTCCGTTTTTCACTGTGGATGAAGGGATCTCTTCATTTTACATGCAATAAAAAGAAGCTACAGCTCACCAATTATGAAACCAGATTGTTATACTAATACTTTATAAAAATCATTCACTGACATTCTGTTACACTTGTTGATGACCTCCTGAAGTATGTGATCTAATTCTAGGTTTGTTAACTTTGTTACCAATTATAATTTCTAGTTAGAATAATATTGTCGTGAAAGGAAGGCTTTTTTCTTTTTTGTTATATCTTGCTCAGATTATGAGACTCTAATTAATGAGATTATGGCTATTCTAAGAAAATATAAGAAAAAATAAAATTAAGAAGGGTTCAGAACATAATTTACCTGGTGGCTGGTACACGTGATTCAAGTAAAAGAAATGTATTTTGAGAGTAAACTTTAAAGTGATGGCCTTTCAAAAAGTAAAAACTGGAGAATGAGTGATTAATGTCTCTTCAGAAGTGCCTGTGATTTAAAAAATGGGGCCTGAACCAATATCTAGAATTTAATCGATGTCTCACTTGTTAGCATTTAGGGGTCCCAGAGCTGACCACTTTGGCTAATTAGGCAAAAAACGACAGTGAGGCAGGGACTCTCTGGGTCTCTTCCCTAATGGGAACTTGCTGTGTAATGGCAAAAAGTGATGTCAATCTAACTCATTAATTGGTATCAGAGAAGTGATAATGACAATAATAAAGACAACTATGCAGAAGTAACTTTTTAATTTTCATGGAAGGGACTGTTTTGCATACAACTAATATCTTTATGTGCCCTTATAACCATCTAAACGTGTTTCCTACCTATGTGAGCCTTGTCACTGCAGATATGAAAGCAGGGTATTTTAATGACACCCTGTTGAAGTGCTGTTTTGGCAATAGAATTAAATGGTCTTGAGGTACATTAATTTTGTTACTTCTTGTTTGTTCTTGGCTCACTATAAAACCAGTAGTAAAATTCCCACTGACTGTGGCACATACCACTGTCCTCGTTTTCCTTGGTTGTTTTATAGGTAGTAAAATTTTTGGTCAATGCATTTCGGCAAAACTTTAACCACTGTGCTTCGTACAAGTACTAGATGTACTCTATACAAGTTATATTTAGTGTTATTTATTAAATATAACTTGACTTTTTGGTCACTCTGGGTAGGAGATGAGAAAAGTGGTCCTAAATGGCAGATGAGAGATTGTTTAATGTGCTATCAGGAAGATCTGAGAGGTTGTAGTAAACAGTGTAGCACAAGAAAGGAAAAAGGAGAGGCAAATATGAAAGTATTCTTTTGTTATTTATTGAATTTAGGAAGAGATTTTAGTAAGTTAAAAATTCTGACAACTTTAGAAATAAAATGCTTGGTTAATAGTAAACATGCTCAGCCCCATAACCCAGGGACTATTTATACTCTGGTAGTTTCAAGAAACAAATATTAGCTTATAAATGTAATGATGGCAAAATGTGCTAGCATACATGTTAAGTTTCTAATCAAACATTGCAAAAGTTCATTAATCAGTATTTCATAGTTCATTACAGTCTGACTAATTTTGAAATCCTTCATGTAAATTGATTAAATGTCTTCAGTATTCAGATAAATGGGCTTTTGTTTTAAGCAACCTTTACTGTGAAGTCCATATTTCTCCAGGATTGAGTTCTGGTAACATTTGACTGTCATGTCTGACATACTAGACAGTTGCCATTTCACCCCTTCTCCTTCCCCTCCTCTCTGTTCCGAATATCTCATTGACCAATCGTGAGAACAATATTCTTAAATCTTCTTTAGATGTACCAGGTCATGGTTAGAAAGTGCTCCATCATCTGCTGTCATCAGTCACACCAAAGCCTTTTTTTTTCTTTTAATAATACAACTCTGTCTGTATTTGAAGGAACTGTTTTGCTGCATAACAAGCAGATGCAAGCACCTCAGGTTGGTGATCAAGCCTTGTTTTAGGCAAGACAATATACGTGAAAAATACTCTGGGGGCAGGAGCTGGGCTGCTGCACTTAGCTCTGTGTGCACAACCATTTAACCAGGGGAATTGTCCATCCCTGTACCCCAGCCCTGTGCAGTCCCAGCAGCACTGCCCAATTCCAGCATCCAGAGGGATGTCCACAGCTTGGTCCCCTCCGAGGCTGAGCTCCCTGAAAGGAGAGGAAAGGCTCTGCTTCCACTGAGCACTGTTAGGGCTCAGGTTTTAGAGTTTTATGTAAGGCTGTGATGGGAGATTAATGGAGCTACTGCAGCACATAGTGCTTTTTATTAGAGAGACCCCATTCCTTCTGTGTAAACATCCAGCAGCTCGTCTGCATGGCAAGTGCAGAGAATAGACTCGAAGAGTATTCTGCAAAATGAATCCTTGTGAACGCGAAGTGCTGGCTGCAAAAGTAATGGCCATGTTCTCATTTGCTTTACTGAACAATTGAAAATTTTCTATTGTGCGTTTCTACTGTGGATTTTCAACTGACTTTTCAAAAGTGTTCATCAGTGTTTCATTATTTCAGAGCTCATACAGAGTGTATGTAAGGGTCCAAGGGTGGCCAGCATGTATTAAGCTCTCAAGTTTAAATCTGACTGCAGAAGTTTTTTGGTCATTTAGCTCACCATTTTGGAGTCTCATGTGTATCCAGAAAAAGGATTCACTCTGTCTTCTCTTGGGTATTTTTTTTTTAAACCTAGTGTATGCTTTATATACAGGTAATCGTGCCTGTGCTGAGTCTCTGTGCTGCCTTTTGCACCAGTTTTGTCAATATATTTGAAGACTTTCAATTTTGAGATACATTAATTAATATTTTTGGATTTTGGGGCTTTTTAGTCAAAACCTTTTAGTCAAACTCTTTAGTTTGACTCAAACTGTGATACTGTGGGTCACTAATTAACCCATCAAATTGCTATCAGAACTTCCCAAGACCAGTGTTATTTAGCAGAGCCTTTTTGAGATGAAATGGGTGTTGAGTTTTTATTCGTGTGAAGAGTCTTGGTTGTCTCTTGGAATTTGTACTATAAGAACCATAGAACAAAGCCCAGTAGATATGACCCATCTCATAACTGAAGGAGTTTTGTATCTGCTTTACTCCTAATGAGTGTATTTAAAAGTGTAAATGTTGAGTTCCGCTGAAGGAACCTGGGATGAGTTCAAGGGGATTTCATAAGCTTTGACCAAGCTATCAAAATGAGACTTTCAAAGGGATTAGGAACTTAAATGAAATCCCTTGGAATATCTGAGCTGAGATGCTCAGTCTTGTCTCTTGCTGGATTTTGGTGTACAGCTGATACCAAGAGCTGTCAGAGAGTTCATTGGCGTTTTGACCATGATGTGCAGGGAGAGAAAGGCATTCTTCTCTTTTTCAAACATCTCCATTCTGCAGGCTCCTTGATATTAATAGTAAAATTTCATATGTTTCCTGTTATGTCATTCAAGAGAAAAAAAGGAAAAAAACTGGAAAAGGACTATTTCAAGTAAGTGGTTTTACTCTTAACCAATTCCAAATTACATTTATTTCTGCAATTGTATTCCTAGCAAAAATTTTATTTAGCAAATTAATAAATCTTTCAGAAATCACTTATATGTGATACTTGTATGCCGATTTGGTGATTTCAGGAGTAAAACCTGCTTTAAGGTTTGCAAATCTGATTTCCAGTGGTAATACTTTTTTTTTTTTTAATCTTTAAGCAGCAGCCTGATCAGTAACTGTGCGATAGTAAGTGTTCCAGCCTCGTTTCCTTTTTTAATTTCATAGCAGGTGCCTTCAGTAAAGATATTGCACTTACAAGTGTAAGGTGAGCAGAATACAGAGAATACACCTTTGAGTTACCTGGGAGAGATACCAATCTGTATGAGTGAAATAATATTGAAGCAAAATGTACTTTTACCTAGCTTTTATGAACATGAAGTTTTGAAACAATTTATCCCTCACTTCAGTAATATTTGTGTCTATCATAAATCATATTTACATATATTTTATGGAAAAATAGCTCCCCTTACTGCTTCTGTAATAAAAGTCTTTACAAATCTGCTCCCTAATAAATTAAAAGTAGCTGGCCACATCTTTCTTGAAAATCATAAAGGGGAATTAAGTGCCCAGTTCCCATTAACTTTTGATGATGCCTGAGAAAATCTGCCAGAAGATTTCTCACAGATGCCTCCAAAGCTAGTGGTTGAGAGTGTATTTTGATTTTAGGAGCAAGAAATTTGCTATGTTACACTCTGCTTTTTGTCCCAGAGAGGATCATTGTTTGGTGATGTGCCCATGCCTGACACTGGTGTTTTTTCATGTTGGCATTCAAAGCCTGAGTTTGCTTTCCCTTTCCTGGTACTGGCTTTGGCCTTGGAGGTGGCTGTATGAGAGCAGACTTGTAACTTCCTGCTTGTCTGGTCAAATACTGTGTGCCTTTGAAGAATAATCTATTACCCCAAAATTAGTGATTTTATTTTCTTTGACTGTAAATATGCTTGTTTCAGATTATGATATGTCTTTTATTGCTTATTAGTGTGTTTCACATTTAGCTATATATTCCATGGGCTGGCCTCTCCTACCAGACAGAGATGGAGAAATCAGCTTTGGGAACAGGAAAGGTCTGGGCAATGGTGATGCTTAGAAGTGTGTCTTGCATGCCACAAATTCCCAGTTTCTTACCTGGTTTCTAGTGAAGCCAGGCAGTGTTCTCAAAAAGAGAGGGGGGAACAGTTTTGGCCAAGTCTGTGGTAGAAGGTGGCACCCTGGTTTCTGCAAGGTCTCTAAAACTGGAAAGGCCACCCCAGTTAGAAATGTTCAGGGGAGTTATCTGTTTGCTTTAGGAAATGAAGTAAAAAACTATAAAAACCACGACTGTTTTGTTCCTCTCCTCTGATGAATTTTCTGCCTCACAGTCCCGTGTTTGTTTACATCGCTGTTTTCTGGTATATATTGTGGAATTATGCTGCAGAGAAAGGAAGGAAAGCACCAGGCCAGAGTCCCTCATGTTCTGGGCTAAGTCTGACCAAGCCCAGCTCTGCAACCTCAGAGAGACTTCACATTTTTCATGGCTCCCCTGGCATCAGCTGAATGCTTTACCCTTGGTGGTGGCAGCAGCTGCTGAAATGGGGCCACAGTAGAAATAAAATTGCTGTAGTTCTGTAGGCAATGAGCTAAAAATGAGCAATCATGGCCTAAAACAATCTACAGACTTGGGGAGTAAAATATTCCAAATGGTTTAATTAAGTCTTTGTACAGCCGAATCATTGATCCAAAGATGAGTGTCTATAAAAGGGTTTATTTTCCTGGATTAAAAATTATGAAGTAAAGTAAAAAAAAAATTTAAATGGAGGTTTGCCTGTAATTAAGATTTCTTCATGTATGCTGGGATTTTTTTCATCTTCTCATCAGACTTTAAACATATTAAACTGAAAAGCAAAGAATACCACTGAAATCTGTCCTATGTGCAGAGCCCAATAGTTTGATTTGAATTAATTTGCTTTGGAAATTAAAGTAAACTATAGGTAGTTTTTCAAATAAAATCAAGAGAAACTTTGCAATTTAATTGTGATTTAAGTACTTTTTGTTCTCATTTATACTGGCAAATTTGAGCTGGATTAAGTAGGAGGACCTACATATTTAACAAAATATTTCACAAAAAATCAGAGAAAGTGTCATTTTATCAAAACTAAAAAATTACTTTCTGAAAATATTGTCAATACACTAATAAGAATTATTTTAAAAGTTTTTGCTAGACTTTGAATCTAAGCAGCTAACATTAGACAAGTGCTATGTAAAGACTATGTAAATCCAACTTGAGTTTCCATTATTAACCATTAATCTTAAAATAGATGAATCCACAGACACTGGAATCATACACTGATAATTTAATATAAATGTATTAGACTTGCTAATAATATTCTGCCAAGGACTGTTTTAAGCATCTAAAAAAAAAAAAAAAAGAAAGCACAGACAAATTCATAGTAATAAAATAATTTTAGTCAGCATCTTAGTTTGGGGAAATATATTTTCTGTCGCAGAATTTCAAAAGATAAAAATGTTTTTAAGTGTTCTCCTTATGCTTCTATTGAATTTTTACTTTATTGCTGGTGATTTCTACTTTTGACTAGCTAATGGGAATGTATTTTTTCTCTGTATTGCTATTACCTCTTCCTGCTACTTTCCAGGTCACTAATTTTTCTGCTTAGAGTTCATTCTGCTTAGACTGATATGCTGTCTTTTTTAATGAGGTTATTTCTGGGTTATTAGCCTTCCTGTTATATGATACCTTATGTGAAAGATCTAATTGATGCAAATCAAACATAGCTTGCAGAAAAAAATCAAAATGATCCTCTAGATATTTTGTAGTTTCATGTGTATCTCAGAAATTTTGTATTTAAAGCTACTTTTTTAGACAAAACGGTTATATGTGGCTAATAACACAAATAAATCTTTTTTAATTCATACATTAACAGGTTCAAAGAAGTGGAAATTGAAGAAATGCTTTGGCATTTTGGTTTGCTGAATAAGCTTTAGATGGAAATTGCGCTGAAAAGTATGTAGTGGGAGGGGTTTAATTGTACAGTTCAATAACCTCAGTAGCATTTTTTTATTAAAGCATTCTTACATAAGCCGTTAAGCTTTAGGTTAATTTTTACTGTTATGTTCTGGTTATATTTAAAAACGGAGTTTGGAAATACAACTAAGACTCTGCTATACCTTTTTAACACTTTTAACTAGATTACAAGTGTATGCTCTCTTTTAAGAATTATTTTTGTTGCAAATTTTGCAGTCATAAAGATTGTGTTGTTATTTTACACAAGTTAAAAGCTTGTTGTTATCCAGTCATTTTGCTTGTGGCAATCCGTTGTGTCAAAGGGAGCTGTGTGTCTTTTGTATAAACATTATAACTATATAGTAAAGGAAAATGTGATTTATTTTTTTTCACATTGGCTTTCCCCTCCTTTGCAATCTGTTGTTTTTTTTTTTTTTTTGCCTCAACTGAAATGTCGTAGTTTAGGCATACGTGAGTGGCTTTTTGTATGTACTGTTTTATATTCTTCTATAGTACCTGGGCATGTTTTACATAATTTAGACACAAAAGACATGCTGTTTCTTGCAAAAATATCTGGCACAATATACCCCAATTTATCTAGCTGTGAATGTGTAGATCTGTGTTGCGCTGGATTTTAGTTTTCCTGCCAGCTGTCAAGGTTTTTGTTTATTTTTTGCTTTGCCTGTGGTATAGGGTTGGATTGCATAGCAGTGCCAGCCTCTGCTGCCGCACCTTAGTTCTATTTAATGCATGTACAAAATTGTTTTTCGTGCAGAAAACTGGGACAAAAATCCCATTTTGATCAGCTTTACAGATCCATAATGAGAGACAGTCTCTAATAAAAAAAACCCTTTCAAGCTAATAGGATACATTTTGTTTTGCTTTTGCTCAGAGCTAGCAAGCTATCCATTAGTATTCCTGAATCCCTAGAATTATTTTATTTCCCAAGAACTTGAGAAAATTCCTGCTTTGGAGGAACACAAACATAACCAAATGTTGGAACATTTGCTAAAACCTGTGCTGATGTTCTGAGCATGCTTAGAGTCAGTGAAGAATTTTATGGGAACCTGAGTGGTGTGTTCTGGAAACTAATTGAATGTATTTATTTTATGTTTTCACACAACACTTCCTGGTGAATTTTTGATAAACAGTAGATTTATCAAAAAAAAAGTAGAATTATTTTGTGTGAGAAATTGTAGGGAGTAAAAATATGCACAATAGAAAATTACATCTGTCTAAGCAACTATTTAATATTTATTTTCTTGTTGCTAGTGAATACAGAAGAAATCACAACAGTTCAAGTAAAGACATTTCCCTGCTGAAGGTGAGTTAAGTGAAATGATGATGATAATGTCAGTTGATTTCCAAGAAGCCAGAGTTCTGTGGCTGTCAAAACCAGACATGTTTTGGCAAGCAGAGTTAGGTGTGTTAGGTTCTAATACAGTGACTTCCAGCCCACCATTTGGACATTGCAGGTTTAAATTCCTGGCATTACTTTCACTGACATAGTTTTCCCAAAAGTCGCTGCATGGTTCATGAAATTTGAAAGTATTGGCATACTTGTTGTTTAATTTGAACCGAGGACCTGAAAGGACATAGCAAAAGATCTTGGCAGACTGCATTTGATGAATAAACTGAGATACTACAATTTATTTTCTTCAAGCATGTAAATTAAGGGGAAAAAAAGTAAAAAAAAAAAAAAAAAAGGTCAAAAAAGAAAAAAGCTGATGCCTGGAAGTATCTGGAATTCCCTCCACAACATAAAGTTAATCCAGACTGACATCTGCTCGGGAAATCTTTTTACAGGTACATCTGACATAAAAAATATCTCTTGGGACAGGTGTTGGACAAGTGGCATTGTTTGGCATGTCAGACAGGTCTATTTGTGTTTCTAAAGCTACAGAAAAATTCCTACACTGGGTGAAGGTAAGTGAAGTTGTGGGTTTTCTGCAAGGTTCTCCCTGCAGCCTCTTGCTGCTCTGTGGTGCTGTGACTGCCAGAAGGTCCTTTACAGAGTGCATTTGTGTTGTGCCAGTATTCCCTCTTCCACATGCAGCAGCTGCCATGAAACATCCTGCCAGCAGAGTCCCCTTCTTCAGCAGTCACAGAGGTGCAATGCAGTGGTGAGACCTCTGGGTCTGGTATCCAGGATCCTTGCTGGAATATCTGGTTTATTCTTATATGATAATCCCAGAGTGAAATTGCTCTGCAGATTACAAGAGAAGCAGAAAATCTCTAATCCTGAATGGCATCTCTTCCAGTTTAACTGTGTCCAGCCCTCAGGAGCTTGTGCTTTGGACTTCACCTGGAGCCAGAGTGGCTCAGGGGCTCAGGGTGTGTTGCCCCTGACAGGATCTGAGGAGCTTGTTGGAAGCCTGGGAGAACCTGGACAGAGCTGGCTGTAGCAGTACCCCCCTCTAACTGCCTGTGCAGAAATAAGCAGAACTTCATGAGTCTTGCAGAGACCTCGGTCCTTAGATGTTGCCATACCAGGTGTCTGTGTGGAAGGAGTTGAGATCCACCAGCACAAGGCAGTCAAAACTGCTTTTATTTCTCATTCCTGGCTAGATAGTGCTCTCCGCTGAGGAAGCAAAGCTCTGTAACAAGCTCTTAGCTGATGGATTGCTGAGTAGCACAGTCCTAGGGGTGGACAGGATCACTCGGGCTTGGGAGACCAATATATCTGCAAGACCTCAAAAAGTGAATCCTTGTAGAACACTCCGTGTATGTGTGTGTTTTACCTAAAATTTTAGTTCACAGGTATATCCTTTGCAAGATAACATAGTATATCCTTTTCTTCTGCATTAGGCCTTGTGTTTTACTGCCCACAGCAGTTCAGTTTTGTTTAGTTTGGGGCTGCTTGCCCACAGATATTAATGTATGATTGTCTAAAAATAGTTTATTTATCAAGTGCTATTAATTCTAAAGTTTATCTGGTGATCTATTATTTTAAGAGTAGTATATTGATAAGGCTGTGGTAAAATGCTGCTAGAAAATAGGAAGTTTGTATTTATGCCCAGGTGTCAATTTGCATTCTTCTGTATCGTTTCTGTTCCTTGCACACATCTACGTGCAGTCACACAACTACTGAGTGCTGGAAGGTCCATGCATTACTTGGTGACACAATTCAGGCACTGTGAAACTTCCAAAGTGTGTTTCCATCTCTTTCTTGTCACAATGGAGGTGGGTGGCAGACTGTCCCCAAACTGGCCTGTTAAGCTCACAACAAATGTATCCGAATTCATCCTCAAAATGCTTTGTGTGGGAAAATAGTTTGAAGCAGCAAATATTAGTAGCTTGTTTGTCAAAAGTTTAATTGAAAACAAATGATGAATTTTTTTGTGCTTTCAACTTGTATTTGTTTCACATACTAGTGGTATTAAATGGATAGTTCACATTTGTCTGATATTAGGATTTGGGTAGTATGAACATTTGGGTCAAACAACATAGATTTATTCACAATATGCGGGGAGAAAAATGGTCATGTGACTTTGTTCTTTCCACAGTTTTCTGATCCATGCTGAAACAATAATGAGAAAGCAAATGAGTGACTCTTTTTTTCCTTCTGTAATAATTCCTGTTTGAATTCATTAGATGTTTCATTACCTTGAGTATTGAAGAGGCAGCTTGTTCCTGACTCAAAATCTGCCTTTGCAGGACTTCACCCCTCTTCTCATGCTTGAAGGAATGCCCAGTAACCATCACACTCCTCTGCTGTGAAGCATGTGTTTTCTCTACTTGCAGATTTTAAGAGGTTGAATCTTCAAAGCTGATCGTGTAGCAATTTTTGCTTTGTTTTCAAACAGAAAAAAGCTATTCCCTTTCATTAATGTGCTTGACGTGGATATGTGCAAATGGTTTAGGGCTCTGAGTTTAAATGACCAGAGGATTTGTGAGGTTCATACACTTAGAACTTCAATCTTACAGCAGGAGAACAGGTATGATGATTCAGGAAATGTCATTGATGTCTCACCTTCTGCTAGAAACACTTTTGTCTTTGGGTGATTCAAGTTTCAAATAGATTTCTGGACATTTGGAAGGAATTCTCTATTTCAGTCTGCTTCCGTTCCTCTCAAGGAAATCTTTATCTTCAAAGTAAGGGTGTAATAGGGGGTATGTTTATGAGCTCTTTAAAGTGTCAAAGTGTTGGTGCAAATGTCTTGGGTCTTCAGAGTTCAGTGGTGAATCTTCTTTGTTTTGTTTGGACACAAAGGAAAGGAAATTGCTTACCAAATTTATGGAAGAACTTAAACATGCTTTTTTAGGTGTGTGACATGGTTGTCACTTACATCCAGGTCTATATCATAATCTAATAAACCTTTAATCCAGAAGAGACTTCAAACCACTCTTTCTGAGTAATTTAAACTGTTGTATCTGCTTGCCTGTAAAAGATGGATAATATTACCATTCACCTGGGAACGATCTTCATTAATAAATTTGGATGAAACTTCATTCAGTCTTTTCATCTGTGCTTGATACAGAATTCTGCAGGTGCAGTCAAAGGTGAAATTAGGAGGGAAGAGGAGGAAAAAAGTATGTCTAACTTCATAGTAAAAGGTTTTTCCCTTTAGTTTTTAACATTCTGACATATCACTTTGATTGTTCACTTTTCCTACTGCAGCTCCAAAACTAGTCTTTCAACAGGCTCTGACAACCTCAAAAGTGAATGTCCTTTTTCCTCTGTTGATAGTAATTAAATGCAATAGACATCATCTCAAATTTGAAAATGCAGGCTGTGGTTCAGAACAGTTTTAGAGTATCCATCTTTTTGTCATTTATATTTCACAAGTATGTAAAATTCTGGGAACTCTACCTCACTACTTCTGTAATTTATGTACAATCAAAAAAAAAAAAAGGAAAGATCTCATCTGCCTGCTGGTAATCAAAATAATAGGAATCTAAGCCTCATCTCTTGCTCCTCTGTTTAAAGCAAGATTCAGTAATCTGGAGCAGTCCTGAAGATCAGATACCTTACTTTTGTTCAGTTCCCTACTTAGCAGAAACAACAATGTGAAGAACATTTCATTTTCTGTTCTGTGAAATTGTTTAGTTTTTGATTATAATGCCTTTAATTTCAGGAATGCATATCCTTCTCCAGTCAGATAGCCCCTCTGTGCCGAAGTGTGGCTCTTGGAGCCCCTGGTTTTGTGCCCTGTACACGATACGTGTGTTGTGCCTGTCCTGGCAATCAGCCCTGTGGGAACCTCCAGGAGAGAACTCTGTGAGCAGTCTGGAATGACTCAAGCTGTTGGCTGACATGTGGGTTGATTTGCCAGCTAGAATTACCTCGGGTTCATGAGGACATCCAGAGAAGTCATTCTGCTCTTAAAACATGCTGAATTTCATTTCTGTGAGAGCTGAAATGAGAAGGGCTTCTACCACTTTACAAATTCAGTTGAAAGTTGTCAGTGGCATGTCAGAGATGGGTAAAGGTGGTTGCAGAAGCCTTGCTTTCTGAAGGAGGGAGATTTCTGCCTTAGTGAGTTTAGGAAGTAGTGAAATATTTCTAAAACTTTACAAAGAAATTTCCATTATTCTCATTTTACATCTGATAAAAAAGTGATCATTGCACCCCCCTCCCCACCCTGGATTCTGCTACAGTGAAGGGACAGATGAGCCATCTGATGAACGTATTTAGTCTTTAAGTGTTTTAGAACTTTAGAATCACCAGCTTTGGGTTCATCTACAGATGATGAAGACTCAAGATAATTATGAGTGTCACGTGAAAGCAGATTCTACTTTCTTTGAGTTTATAAGCTTAAAAATGTGAATATTTTAATTTTTCTCAATATTTTCTACTGCTTTCTATCGAAGATACTGAATGGACCAGATTATGCTACATGCCCCATGAATGCCAACTAGTTCTTTATCCACCTACCACTGGAATATTATGGGTCAATTTAGCAAGATCGTTAACAGCAACCAACTTTATTCCCCTTGCTCCTATTTCAAATCCCAGAAGATGAATTCTTATGCAGTCAGTTCAACATGTAGATGACTAATTTATGTTGTAATTCCTAAAACTGTGTGTTTAGAATTTATGCTAGCTACAGCTCACCAGTGCTGAGCATTCCCAGATTCCTTTTGTTTACTTGCATGGGTTCTGGAAGGAAACAATATTCATTTTGGTTAACCTGTCTTTCAAAGATAATTAATTTGTATTTAGAGCATTCAAAAAAAAAAAAATTAAAATTTAGATTTATGTCAAAAGGTTTCCTGGGATCCTGGGTTTTATTGCTGTTTTGTACTGCGTGTACACTTTATCAGAATGCTGCAGTTAATTCCACCAGCATGTAACATGTTCTGCAACTCTTAGAGATATCCTGGGAAAGTCAATTCTACCTACTGTTTTTTTCCAGATTAGATTGGTTTATAAATTGGTCTGGAATGTGAATTTCCTTCTCTAGTGTGGTCTTTCATTAAAAGCTATCTTTACATCATGATAAAACTTTTCTTTAAAAAACAAAATACTTAATTTCATTAATCTGTTTAGCAATACCAATATAATGAGCCATAATATTGATTTTTTTACTTAGGATTTAAAATCTCTATTTCTTTCCATGGAATTAAATGCTTCAAACTGATACTCAACCTCCTTACAGTCGCCTCTTTAATTTAGTTGTTATAATTAGGCATTAACTGGTGTCGGTGGTATAGCCAGTTACAAGCCATTCTGTTATGCTTGTCTTGATTATCGCAGTTTGGATGTAAAGTAAATTAGAATGAAAGACTATACAGTCCAATTACAGATAAAAGCAGCAAACTCTACTGCTGTAATTAGATGCCAGTACTATTTTTCTTAGATATTCTATCTCTGAGGGCATTTCTTGTAGCTACTTTGCTGAAGCTAATGTTTAAAGATTTTATAAATGCTTTGTGTCTTTGTGGCATCATCTTTGCTCCTTAAACTTTAAGTGGTGTGTTTTGATGAGCAGGATCTGTGTCTATATATTCCTTACCCATGATTCCTTTTTATCTCAAGCTGATGTAGCGTGTTATCCATGTTATGAGTGTGTGGACCTTAATAAGCAGGAGTGTTAAATGTTATCATCCATGTATTCAGACCTCTCCAGTGCGGAGGCACCTGCTTTTTGCCTCAACGCAAAATAATTCCACCCCTTTCTCCTCTGTTACAGCAGATAAGAGTGGCTGTCCTGAGGGTTCTGCTGTCTCCCACCTGTGTGACTTCTTCAACACAACAGTTCACTTCACAGAGCTGTTCTTCGTCTCTTGTACACCTCATTGACAGTCAAAAATTTTAAATATCACCTCCCAGAATTATTCATTAAAAAGAGTTTTTGCTTCTTGGGCTAAGGGAAGGAAATAACCCTCATCAGACTGTGGACTCAAGGTCATGTAAAGTTTCCTGACTGCCAGTCCAGCATCTTAGAAATCAGCTCTTGTCTTCCTAAGATATCTTTATAAACCGGCATGCAAGCATCCACACAACAACAAAAGGCAATGTAGATTGGATTGGCTTTGCTATCTTTTGCAGAAAAAATTGGCTTCTTTATGAATGGCAATAAAGCTTTAGCTCTGAAATCACTGAAAAGTGATGAAACAGACAAGAACCCTTTAATCCTCAGCAAGGTCACTGTAAATACCACATTTTTGGTACTTTTACTTGCAGACGGTTATGCAAAAACAGTTTGTAAATGCAAGGACTGTTTTATGCCAGCAAAAAATACAAACTCTGCTATATTCATGTTTAAAGTCCTCGAGGTGAAAAGGAAGTACCTTTCAAATAATTTAGGGAAAATCTGGTGTTTGCTACAGCTGATCAAAAGCACCTGATGGAATAATTTTTGTACTTAGAAATTAAAATGTATAGTTTTGTTATGGGAAAAACTTTAATTCAGTTAACTTGTTGCTGGAACACTGCATCAAAATAATTGGCTTCAACCGTTTTGTTTTGGCAAAGTTGTTTCAAGGCATTCCAGTGCACTCTAAGTACTACAATTAGTGAGTGTTAGTGTTGCATGTGCTGCTCAATACTTCACATGCTACAAAATATTAAACTATTTGAATCAGAGTAAGTTTGCTGAAGAAACAATATTTTCATATGATTTTTTTTTGGTGGGATAATATTTTACTAGGAAATTAAAAAATTGTTGTTTTGTAACAATTGCAGTTCCCTTTCTTCAACTGAAATAATTGAATAACCAGTTATTGAGTAGTTTCCTAGCTCTTTACCAACCAGTGATGTAAATTATATGTCACTGACTGTACAAAGTGTTATTCTGTAAAATCATAAAATACCATTTATACATGATAAAACTTTCAAATTAGTACAAATGTGTGTCAGTAAGGATAGTGCCAGAAACAATCTCAAACAAGGAAAATGAGCATATTGCTCACTATGTGTGAAATTTGCCTGTTGAGAATACAGTTGAGAGTATTGCTTGGATGCTAGGTCAGTGTCAGAGCATCTTAGGGGTGAACTAAACCTCTGGAGCAGAGCTCGGGAGTCAGGCTGTACCACTGGGCACTGAAATGGCAGCAACAACTCTCCTACACCACCCAAATGCATGCTTGAAACATCAAAGGCTTCTGTGTAAGAGCTCCACAATAGACTTTACATTGTCTGGAGACAGGAAATTTAAAGAAATTATATGTGAGTATCATGATATTAGAGACAATTATTGGGCTGATGTTATAGCTGGTAGTAAAAGAGATTTAAAAAATGTACTTGTATTATTGATGTTTCTTCCTTACATGCCCTGTTTGGGTATGGTTTTAATGTACCGGTAGAGTGTAAAAGACTTGCGTTGTTTGATTCTCTAGGGTAAAGTTAATTGGTAATTTAAACAAAAATGATAATCAAAAAAACATTTAGTAAGTTGCATTTTTCAAAGCAATGTTAAAACTTCCTGTTTCACAGCAAAGGTACAGAAAATTATATATGTTGATTTAAGAGATTCAGTTTTATGTGATTAATTTTCTAGAGATCATTTAAGGTGTAAGCAAAGCCTATATTTTCTTGTGAAACTAAATTGGTCTGACCCCTTGCTAATTTTGCCTACAATAAGTTTGGTGTAATTATCACAGCATACAATTTAGTCTGCCTCCACAAAAAATTATTGTTCACAGGGCCATAAAACTCTTTAAAAATTGCTTAATGAACAACTCAGCCATGAGTATGTCTTAGAAGATGAGAACTGCTATTAAATATGTAGAACATGAAGATGCAATACGTGTACATTGCACATAACAAACTTGCTATAAAACCAACCTCCTGGACACTCTATAGCATGGAAGAGTAGCATGAGGTCACAAAATAAAAATGCAAACATATCAAGCTGAAGTAAGATGACACATCCAAGCTAAATCCTGGTATCTCCTGATTTCTAAAGGCTTGGATTTTTCACCTTAGTATTATCTTACTATGAACTCAGGTTTTGTTTCGGTTAGTTTTGTTTGTTTTGGTTTGGTTTTTTTTATGGTGGTGATTTTGTTTTTAATGGAAATGGTGCCATCATTCATATGTAGGATTTGGACTGAGTTACATATTATTAGTTAAGGTAAAATTGATTGGTGTCACTGCTTCCTAAAGCTAGAAGATCTACATGCCAAGCACCAGACATGGTGATTTTAATTTCTTTTTTTCAAGTAAAGGGAATTGATGAAACTTCTGCCAGTATTGAATCATCCGGCAGTCCAGAACTGAGGCTCAGTCCATAGCAAGAGTATTCAGACATCTTTACAGCACCTGTACATTCGCCATTATTCCACATCATATTTTTCCTGCATAAATCCACAGAGTTATCTTTTGCTTTATAATACTTATGCTTTGCTCATAAGAGAAAGCAAACCAGATTTCTTCTGTCATTAATTCTTACAAACACTGACAAAATTTTTCCTTTATTTCCTCTGTAGGCAATAGTATAGAAAAATATACCTGCTGTCACTTTTTTTCCTCCTCAGGTTAAAAAGCAAGAAGAAAAAAAAGGAAAAAGTATCTGGAATTTTATGGCCAGAGTGACACGCCTCCCTGAGCTCTCAGCTTTGTCAGAGATGAACCCTTTCCATGACACACAAAGTGATAAAGATACTAATTATATATTTCTGCAACCCTTCACTTTCAACACGAGAGTTACTGGTGTTTTGTCTCCTGTTTTGTCTCCAATGCTGCTCGAGGGGAGTCATTCCTCGGAACTGGAGTGCTTTGTGGGACAGCTCTGTAGATAGGTCTGGACTGACTCTGTGTGTAGTATAATCCTATTGAAAAACAGCTCCCAAACTTGCCAAACAGTCTGAAATGAGATTTCCAAAGAGAGACAAATAGTCCGTAAAGACAACCTGGGTTTTCAGGTAAGGGCTAAACCACATGGGGTTTGTATTACATCTCCAAAATTAGGGGGCAACAATAATTTCTCTCTTCATTTACTGAGAAAACCTTGAACCTACGTCTTAACCTGTGCATTTTCTGTAAAATCTATCACCATACCAGCATGATGCTGACTTAGGATTTCTAGGATTTTTTCTGTTAAAACCTTTTGCCTTAAACCACTTTTATGGGTTGAAATCTGATGATGATTTCCCACTGCCACAGCATATTAAGAAACCTGTTTCCATTGCCAGTTTGTAGCAGGAAAGATGTAATTGAGCTTCAAAATATTGTTTCTATTCTAAGTTTTGTCAGCAGTGTCTTTTGGGTGAGATTTTCAAGATGCACAAAATATTAGCCAAAATAGTGTCAGTCATAAAAGTCCCTTTGTCTTTAGTGGACAAAGAGGTAAATAGTGCACTTTAAAAAAAAATCCTACTGTCATTTATTTTAGTACTTTGTAGCTTCATAAGATCTTATTTCACTGGTTGCCATACAGCCAAAACATCTTGTGCATGACTCAAGACCTCTTTCCCTAGAAAACTAATGGAAGTACCTTTTGGAACCCTTCCAACTAATAGTCTGCTCCAGATGGCGTTGCTTGCAACTTCTAAGAAGCACAGGAACAGACAGCAAGTGCCTTATTCTTCCTGTCAAATAAACAATCCATGTTTTGGTAGGTTGGGATGTGGTAAAAATAAATCAAGCTTCACGGGCATGAGCAGTAAGCTGAGCTTGTAAGTAGAACTGTTCAGCTTTGGAGGTCGAGTTGCCTACTATCAAGTTCAGAAAGGAATTCCAGATAATACCTTGTGGCAAGCCAAGTGGTAGGCTCAGTTTCTAGCTCGTCTTCTCTCTAAGGAAAAGAGCCATGCTTTAAAAAGTGGTGCCTTGAGGTGACAAAACTAGCAGGGTGAGGGCTACTGTTCAAACTGCTCCACAGCTCACCTCTTTTGGCAGTTCAGGTACAAATCATGATGTATTGTGATGCAACTGTGTGCAGTCTGATACAGGCTGAAATTGTGGGAAAAGGCAAACCTCCTGTTTGCTTAAGTAACAGTGCATTCACCATGTCATCTAAGTGGTCAGTCTGTAAGTACAACTAACAATTTGCTTTTTCTTGTTTATTCCTTGCATACTGAAAGTAAAGATCTATCAGCAATTCATGAGAGTTAAACCTTGAAAAGTGTTGCTATGAATCTGTTGTATGGAAAATAACGGTGTAATTGAGATTATTTGTCCATTTCATAGGAAGAGTCACAATATCTGTAAATATGTTGATTCTGTCTGTAATTCTTTGTTTTCCTTGTATGTGCTCAGTGCACATCATTTTCTTGGTCTTTCAGAAGCCCTCAAAATAGCAGTAATTAATCTTTAGTGATACTGAGTATTCTGTTAGCTGTGAATAATAACTTTTACTTCACTAAGAGACTTTTTTTTAACCTCTGTGGAATGCAAAGTTACAATGATGAGAGAAATATAAACTGTAGTCATGGGAAAGTTACTATAAGCAACTCAGAACAAGTGTTTAATTGGCATAGACTGTCCCTGCTCCATGTTTTGTGTGCAATTATATCCACCTTCCTGAAGCCTAGATTTTGCCCTTGTAGACAGTAATTTGAGATTTTTTTCCCTACAGATGTTTTTTCTCTATATATTAGTGATTGTCTGCACAACTCACAACTGTACCTGGGTATCAGGCTCAGGGACAAAAACCCACTCTTTTTGGAGATGCAGCAGGGAAGGATTATAGGAAACTTTCATATTCCATAAACAACTACTTGACTTAGCAAAGAATTACATTACTATCCATTGCACCTTATAGATCTTATATTTGAATCTTTCCATAGAAATTAATAGCAATACTCACATAAAAATTACATTGGAATCAAGAGCAGTCCCTGGCTCTAAAGATTTTTTTTTCTGTCATCCCACACATTACTTTCACCTACAAGAATGACAGTCATGACTGTTTATGTTGGAAACTCTACACTTAGGTCTCCTGGAATTTACATGACCCAAATATTTAAACAAGTGGTTTTAATATTTTACAGTCTTTTAAGTATCGGATGGAGTTCAAATTCTTATTGTAATTTGGAATATGAGTTTGCCTAATTTCATTGAGGAAATTGGCTCAATAATTTAGGGTGGGGAGGAATAGTTTAAAATTTGTAAATATTGCAAAAGCTTGTATCACAATTTCGTAACTACTCCTTTCCAACAGTAGAAAGAATGCAGGTTATGATAGATTTCTAAAAGCGTGTGTGTGTGTATACATATACATATACGTAAAGGTGTTTATACATATGCATATTCAGTGTATGTGCACTTGTGTACACAGTAAATGGTATAATACTAATGCTAAAAGTGGTAAATAATACGAATAGAGCCACGATAAAAAAGCAAGAAAGAAAAAGAAAATCCTAATAACTGTTCCATTCATTCTGAGCACATCACACAGAATTGCATTAGGAAAAACAATAAAAAAATGCACTTTTAATCTGATAGTAAAAAACCTCAATAAAATAAAAATGAGATCCATTAATGAAAATAATGGATTTTATCCAAACTAGTTAAATACTTGGCTTTTTTTTTGTTGTTGTTTTTGGTTTTGGTGCAGTAGTTTCAGCTACATACTGTGTTGCTAGAGTCCAATTAGTGCCAGCATATAAATTTAAGAACAAGATGAATTTAGATAGATAGACAGATATAATCTTAAGGAATCCAGGATAGCTGTGGTTAAAAAAAAAAAAAAAAGAAAGAAACTTTTCATTGGATTGCATCTTAAAATGAAATGGCTAAGACATTTTGGAATGTGTTAAGTCCTGAGGAAATGGATTAATGGGCCAGTAATGTGATAGTGCTACCTAAAGGCAGTTTGGTTTAAGAGCTTCATTTTTGGTCACAAAATTCCTCGTATGGTCTGAGATTATGGAATCTTTTCAGTTGACAAATTGAAATTATTGTTTTCATAAATAATGGATCAGAAACTAGCTTATGAAAATGCATTTACATTGGTGAAACGTATTTTCTGTCTTTACTTTGTCTCATTCTGGTCTTGTGTGTTTTCCTCTGTCTGGTCTTTTGTGTCCTGAAAGACTAGATGTGATTAGAAGTTAAATTTAAATTGCATGGATAAATGATTAACTTATTAGAAATCACAATTCACAACTTAATTTATCACATGCCTCCCTAATTTTTCACACGGTGATTACAAATGGGGACTCTATGAAAAATTTGAGACATAGAAGATAAATTGCAAACCCACGTGATAAATGTACTTATCATGCACCTTTTGGCAGCTTTACCTCCTCTCTGCTCGCTCATCCATCTCTCCTGGGACTTATGGAGAAACCGATGAGCAGAGTCAATAAATCACTGAAATTTTAAAATCAAATTCTCCTAGAAATGTTTTGTCCCCTTTTTACCAGGTGGAGATTTGCCTGGTTTGGTTTCACTCCTCACAGGTTTCTGTGGTCATTGTATGGTCAATGGCTTTCTGCTTGTGGAACATGGTGATTCCTGACATTCCAAAGGGATGCAGACTTTGCTTTCTCACACTTTTCCTGCAAGGTGTTTATTATATGCATGGAATGAGACGTCTCTGTGCATGCCTACTCTGGAGTTAGCTAGTGCTGTGTGTAATGAAGCCTTTCTTCTGGATCATAGTTTAAATTGTATTTTACATGCCCATGACATAATTTGCAGAAGTTCGTCACTGAGCTGTGCTCTAACGTGCTTTCAGAGACACTTTTCTAAAACCAAATTTCAACATGTATTAACAGTGGTTATGCAAAATATATTGCAAATGATTTGATGTAATAAATAAAGTGTTTTTTCAATCTCTCTTTGTATACAAACCGGGAAAAATACTTTGTACACATTTCAAAACAACTTCCTTAACTGGAAAAAAAAAAAAACTATTGAAAGGGGAAAAGGTAAGGGAAAAACTCAGTAAAAATAATTAAAACACAGTAGGAATTTTCTATTTTTAGTTATTATTGATATTCCAGATATAATACATATTATATATATTCACATCTATTACACTATAATATAGTACGTTATTGTTGTTATTTATATCACAAATGTTTATGTAATGTGTGTAATTTCATATAAGTTTTTAGATATTTCAGTATCTTTTAGTATATCATGTAAATATTATAAGAGTAACCTTTTTTTCACAATGGAGAGAGCAACATTACAGTTCCTGTAAAACTGGTTAAAGTTTGTCAATTCATTTACATTGTATTTTTTTCCGTGCAGGGAGAAATGATTCCTTCATGTCTTTATATTCTTTGGATAGTAGTGGAACCAGATGAGAGAAATGCTTGTTTTGGCACTTCCCCAAAGAGAAATACGGATTTTGATGTTGGCGAAGATGACTTCAGCAAATAGCACACATAAAAAGCCAGCATTTCATGCAAGTTCATAAGGAAAAACTACAGAACAGAATAACTTTTATGAAGAAATTCTATGTCTTACTTGGTGAATAGGTCCCCGTGCTACCATAATAATGCCCAGTTCTACAACTACAAACACTTATTTGTTCAAAGTGAATATTAACATTGTAATTTACTATCTAATTACAATTTTATAGTAATAACTGAAAATGTGTTGTTAAAAAGCATTGCATTTGCTGCCGCACACTCTCAGACTGTTCCTAGCAGCAGTGTGTGATTTTTGTCAATCTAAAAGGATTCATAGAAAACATTGATGTGTTTTTTCAAAGTTTCATGCTCAAACCCTTTTATAAAATAATGTTTTAGAAAGCTGCTCTAAATGCTCCAATATCACAATCACATTGCAGCTGAGGAATAATTTCTGTGAGCTTTAATGGAGCAGGATTGAGCCCTGTGAACAACCAGTTTGCATAGCAAGTCTTCTGCATGTAAAATGCATTTTATTTCTCAAGGACTTTATCTCACTAATTCAAAATGTTGGAAAGGAATGGGTTAATCTTGTATAAGGCTGTTATTCTTGTCAGGTAATCTGAAAGACTTTTAAATTAAAGCTAGAGAATTAAAAGCCAATTGAAAAAATTAATGGAGTATTAATACTTAGAAATAAGGCATTCATAGAATGTAGTTAGCTGGTGGTGATTATTACTAAAAGATGGGATTTTTTGGACAGAAAATTATTGTAAAAGAACTGCAAAAGTAAGTTTTATTAGTGATATCACTGGTTTACTTTTAAAAAAATGTACTGACATAATCATAACTTACATCAACAGGAAAATTTTCAGAAAACGGTAAATCTATTAATTGCAATTTATTTGATGTTGATATAAATTATTGTTGTATTAAATTATATTCATAACTGTTATTGGCAATAAAAATAATAATTGATAATTATGGTATGATTATAGTGCAGACTGAAAAATAACTGAGGAGTTTCAGGGTGTAAAAATCCTGATGCATCTCAGGTACCTGCCAATAGATATATCGCTCTTTTAAGACCTAACTTAGCAAATTATACCAGGATGCTTGTGGTAAAGATGAAGTAGGCCTGTACTTTTCTTCACACACCTGGACTGTGTGTGAGTACTTAATGCCTCTTTAATAAATACCTGTTTTGGGCTTAATAGAGCATTTTTTTTCTCATAGGCAAAAGAAAGCACAGTTTTGCAACTTAGAACTTCATGTCTTTAATTATAAAGCTAAAAATGCTGTCATAATGGAGCAGTCAATTATTATTTCATATGCAATATGAAGTATTGCGAGTTCCACTGATGGTATCAGATTGCTGCCTGGTAGAGCACACAGGGATGGGTTTATCCCACTGTCTGGATAAATACAGTACCAAACCCCAAGCTATTGTGTGCTATTTCCAGAAGAAATTAATCATTCCTTCTTATTATCAATAAGGTTCAAATGTAGATTTCCCTCAGACAGAAGAGTGCTTTTTGCATGACATTTTCCCTAGAAATCCTTTCTGCTGGTCTTGCTCCTGAGAGAAAGGTGAAGGAGCACCATAACCATCGTTTCCAATCTTCCTGTTGTCATTTATGCCATCACAGAAGGAAAGGCTCCAGAGTTCAGATGGGAGAAAGCCAGCAGTAGTTTGGGGAATAGCTGAATTTAATTGATTTTGTTGCTTTGCTAAATTGATTGTTTTCTTGCTAAGGAAATGAACAACTGTGCACCATTCTTTATTGTTATCAGCTGATTGTACTTGTTTTACTGCACAATTTTGCTGGTCACAAAGGGGTTTTTTGCAAATACTGTGCAGTGGAATGAGTCTGAACTAAAATGAGTGCACACATTAAATGTTCACAATGCAGCATGCACAAAAGCCCATGAGAATTTGCAGATAACTGCCTAGATAAGCAGTTTTTAAGCCATGATAAGATACAGGGGTTCAGCCTCATGAAATTATGCATGGAACAGACTGGGTTTGTTGGAGAGCAAACTGGCATCTGTGTAGCTGGATAGATGTAAGGTGGTACTGTTATCAGTGGAGGCAGATACAGGTGGCACTGGGGTAGGCAAGCAGCTTGAGGGACAGTCAGGGGGATTTTCAAGGGACAACAGAGATTTTTCCATCTAAGTAAAATACGATTCATTAACCAGAACAAAACCAAGCCAAGTGCCTGTGCCGCATGTGGGGAGTAGGACTGAGTGTCCATAGGGAATGCTATTCCAAAATTATTAGGCAGTTGTGGGGAAGGGCTCCCTGAAAAGCTAAAGTGTGAGAGTCTGCTGGGAATCCTACCTTTTTGAGGAATATAGAATAATTTTGTAGGTAAATGCTGCAGTATTTCTCTTTCTTCAGAGGGACTTAGTTTTTGTGAAAATCCTGCTAAGACAGCTGCAGTCATCAGAGACATTTGCTTGTAAGGTCATGTTCTGTTGAAAGTGTTTTGTCACAGAATAGAGAGGGCTACTGTCACTGCCAAAAAACCACTTTAAAAGATCGACAAGAGAGATTAGAGAGGATACAGAAATTTTGGAAGACGTTCTTTTAACCTTTTAATACAGTGCCATCTTGGCAGTAGCAAGTCTATGGCAGGATTAGTTAGGAACCAAGCATTTCTGGAATTGTGTTCCATTTTTTTTTTTTTTTTTTTTTTTTACTCTTTCCGTTTGGGGTATCAATTAACAGTGATTTCACCAGGGCAGTAAAGCAAGAGAGTAAACAGTAAATAACCAGCAAGCAAAATTAAAAACAGTAATGAGCCTTATGAATACGGGAGTGTTATAATGATTGAAATGCATTTATTTTGTAGCTTCGCATGTTCTGGGAAAACATGATGACTCTGTGAATGTATTGTCTCATTTTACATTGCAGAGACTCTGTTTATTGGCTCTGGAGGCTGACAAGGAATCAACACCTGTGCCTAAACATTTTCCGAACCTTGGCAGCAACAGGCACGTTCATTATGCAGCAGGGTTGTAGATCCATGTGTCCTCCAGGTGGAGGAGAGGAGCAGACTTTGCCCTTGCAAGGAGAAACAGGTTGAGTGGCAAAATGACCAGGGCAGTGGATTTACTAACATGGACCATCTTCATGGAAACTGGTGCTTCTGTGTGCCTGCACTACTACAGCAGTGCCAACTGCTATTTAGGGGAAGTTTGTTTGGGAACTGAATACTGGGCACAGGAGAGCTCATCAGAACTGGGAAATCTCAAGATACTCACTTTCTCTATCAGTTAAAGGAATTATAAAAATAATGTTTATGGTGCCTTGTAGCATGGATCTTAGCTACAAATTGTATTTGCATACTGAGAAGGAAGTTTAGATTAGATATTGAGAAGAAGTTGTTCCCTGTGAGGGTGGTGAGGCCCTGACACAGCTTTCCCAGAGAAAATGTGCCCCATCCCTGGAAGTGTCCAAGGCCATGCTGGACAGGGCTTGAAGCAACCTGGTCACATGGAAGGTATCCCTGCCCATAGGAGGGGTTGGAACTGGATAGTCTTTAAAGTTCCTTCCAACCCAAACCATTCTACGATTTTGAGTTGGGAAAGCATTCATTGTTTTTTTGGGGCCCCTAAATGTAGTCTAACAGAGAAAGGTGAAAATGTGTCCTGTGTTAAATAAGGTTTGTTAATATTTTGAATCACCTAAAAAATAGTTCAAAGAAAACTTACACAGGATTAAACAATCCCCAGGGTTTGGCAAAGGAGAGACTAGTGTTTTACCTATTGATAAGTTCAGGGTTGATTACTTTAGCAAAATGTCAGTTTTTCATTAAAAAAGCATTTTTCATAAGTGAACATCCTGGTCTATAATGTCACTTCCATGGTTTCTGTGTGGCCATATCTACAGTAAGGGTAGACTTTCATTAAAGTAAGGCCTGAAGCATACACAGGTAGATTTTATTTTAAATAGGTCTATCTATATAGATTATAAGAGGAAAGTTTTGTAAATGTGGTATTTCAGAAGCACTGGGAAGCAATTGGAATCATCCATTTAGTGAATTTTGGTGGTCAGAAAGGCATTATCTAGGATCAGGTTTTCTCATTCGTCATACCCTGTTACTTAAAGATAAACAGGGTGATATGATGTCTTGCTAATTCTCAGATATCATTATATAATATAATTGTGTTCTTGAGGTGCTTTTGAAGGCCATTTCCAATTACCATTGTATATAGGAAACATAGGTTTGAAACACTGAGGGTAAGTGTGACACAGCAAACACAAAACAATTGGGTGGTTGGTGTGTGGGCTGCATTGGGAGCACACTTATTACTGTGTGTGCTCTGCAGGAGAGAGAGCAGGTTTGTGTATTGAAAGCTTGAACCGACCATGACACCAACAAAGGTATTTGGCCTTTTAAAGATAGAATTCGAGATGCCAAGATCACTGGGTTCATGCTACTACCCAGATGAGTTTGGGAGTGTGCCAGGAAGCTAAAAGCAGTTGATAAACCCCAGAAGAAAAGCAGCAAATCAAAAGCTAGAAAGCTTTTGAAAAATTTAAAAAGTGGGGCATACATAGGGATGATCATAAAATTCTGAAAAAGAGTTTGCCTCACAGAGACTGCTGTTTGCCAGCATGTTAATGGTCAGAGCCTGAGAGCTTTGCACTTAGATTCTAATGAATGTCCCAGAAGTTTGGATGTTTATATGAACATTATCTCTCTCTAAAATGCTGAGCTTAAAATCTTAACTCTGCTGGGTTTGATGTGTATCCTTTAATCTAGACTCTGTATTGATGGGATTATTCACATGAATGAGGTTTTGCAGGCTTGGTTCCAACATTTATGCAATGGATTATATTGATGCATTTGCTCCATCATTGGTCAGAATGATTTCAGCTGTGGTTTTGCTGTGTGAACTGGAACTCCCTTTCCCATGGGATTGTCCAGTAAGGAACATGGGTTAAATGCTGCACTATTCCTCCTTGACAAAAAAGAAAAAGGCAAATCTCAGATCCTCTCTTCCACTGCTTTCAACTTCATTCAGGAGTGTGATCTGATACTGAATTGTTCTCTAATTAATTAATTAACTAACTAATAAATTACTTCAAAGGCAAGATGCCCACGTGCCACTTAGCTACCAGTTCTAGAAGCACAAAAGTTCTTGCTGAGTCTTTGGGGCAAAAGAGAATGAAAAGCTTTCTTTAGGCTTTATGTACATCTTGAAAATGTGTTCTCGAACTGTTGTCATGACCAGTTACTAATATTCTTCTGTCTCCTTGCTTCTGTTTGCAATGCCTGTTAGATAATAACGTTCATTGCTTATCATATTTCTGGCCTTTTGTGTCCCTTTTTTCTCTGAGTTTAGTGCCATCTCTTACTTGGCATTATGGGTATGTGGATGATCCATTTCAAAAACATTGTCAATTCCACTTATCTCAAAGGTACTATTAGTATGCGATTAGTATGCACATACCTAAGTACCTGCTGAGTAGTAGCTTTATGCATTCAGAAATATGATGTACTTACAAAGTCCAGGGATTTCAATCCACATCAGTTGAACTGTTCCTGTTTTCTGTAATGAGATTTTGAAAAGGGTCTGTATGATAAAGGTTTAAGCTACTTATATGATGGCCAGTCTCAGAAAGTGCCTGAAAAGCTGGTCACACATTGGGAAATTATTGTTACTAAAGAGCAACTTAGATTTGAAAACTATGGCAGATGCCACAGCAGTCATCACAACTTGTATGCCATGGGCTTTTCATGACTCTGCTTCTAATTTATCAGTTCTCTTGCATCAAAATCTGTTAAATAGGTACATGGTTTATTATTACATACAGAAAACTGCATTAAAAGAAAACCTTGCAGTTGGAAAGTTAGTAAATACCTAATTAAGGTAAGAATTAAGTTAGTAGCCTTAATTCATCTCCTTTGTCTGTACTTACAGTGCTACCCCATGTTTCTTGTTGGGTGGGGACACCAGGCTATAGGATTTGAGTACCAGTTCTCATACTCATTCATTCTATTTCTATCTTAACTGTTTATTGGAGTGCTGTTACTGCATTTTATTTCATGTAATTCCTCCACCCAGTCTCTGTAGTAATCCAGTTTTAATGCCCTGTTTCATTTTTTCCACAGCAGCTTGTCTGATCTTGGCATTATTTCCAAAAGTTGGAAGACAAAAGAGGAGGTGGCTGAAAACATACTGACATTCACAGTGGCAGGACAAAGGTAATGCTCAAACTGGAACTGGGGAGGATCTGCCTGGATTCAAGGAAAAATAAATTTGCTAAGAGGGTGATTAAGCTTTGGAACAGGCCCAGAGTTGTGCACTCTCCAGTTTATGTAGCTTTTCAAGACCCACATGGACAAAGCCATGAAAAACCTGATCTAAATTCTGGACTGACCCTGCTTTGATTAACAGATTGGACTGTAGATCCAGCAAGGTTCCTTCCAACCTGAGTGATGCCACAGTTCTGTGAGAGTATTGCTCGGGCTCTCTGCTATAGCTCTGTAAGTTGCCATTAAGTATTGGAGAATTGGTTTCCCTTTTTTTTTTCCCCTTCTCCAGTTTTGGACTTGCCTAATTTAATTTATTGAAGATTCAGGTTCTTTCCTTCATTACTTTTCTTCTTTTACAATTTCAGCTTCCCCGCCAGCCTGTGTTTCTTATACCTTTGCCCTCAATTTTGGGAGTGCAAAAGCACTTAAAGGAATGAGTTGCCAGATGCTGCTAACCCTGTCAAAGCACCCAGTATTCTCTTTGTTGCATTTTTGAAATGAGCTGTTTTGGCTGCAACTTTCAGAAAGTACTAATAATCTCGAGGCAAACACTCAGGAGAGAAAATTGTATCCTGATGTACTGTAATTCCTTAAAGGGCAAATGAAAACTGTGTTATAATTAGGAGTATGAACAGCTTCATTTCTGATAAAGCTGATTGGGGGCTTCAGCTATGGTCTAAATCAATAAGAGATTCCTAGTAAAATGAAGAGGAAAATATTTTTTAATCATTGGGGTTAAAGAGATGTTCTACTAAATTTTCCCTGGAACAAAGGTTTGTACAAGTGTATGTATACTTCTCTTTCTCATGGATATGCAGGTACTTGCCTGGAGAGGCATGAGGGGAAGCTCTCTCCCCTGAAAATGGAACATGCAATTAAGGAGGCAAACTCTCTCTTTGAAATAAATGTTTAGATATAGATAGAAATATTTAAAATGAGAGATGAAGTTAATTGTGAGTGCTTTATGTAATACAGTCAAGGATTTTGACTTAATCTACTAATTTGAAATACACTTTTATAAAAATTGTGAAGAAGAAGTTTGAGATAGCATGTTTCTTTATATTATACTTGTAAGAGATTAACTTGTTTGCTGCTACATAATTTAGCTAGCAATTTTCAAAATGCTAAATGGAGTGGAAAGGCATTGAAAATAGTTTTTAAATTAAGTTTTTTAAGCAACTTTGGTTTTTCCAGAATAAGGTTTCTCAGTATATTGCTATTATGCGCAATACAAGATGAATTAATTGAGTTAGGCCCATACATTATTGATTACTATGCACCCTTAAAACTATTAATAGCATATTTTGTTTTCATGTCTCAAATGTGTTTACATTTTCGCAGAGGTTTAACATCATTGATATTTTCAGAAGTATTAGTTTACCACTCACATTCAGTAAAACTTCTTCTGTTTATAAATAGTTCAAAACTACTAAATGACGAAGAAAGTCTTTTTCTTCTCTCACTGGGATTTGGTTGTTGAATCTCACTTTGAAATCTTGTCCCTTGTTAAGGGAATCTGAACCAGTTGCTAAAGTTTTCATTAGTTTTATAGGGAGAGGATTGTTTACACAGAGACTCCAAAAAAGTGAGTTGGAGTGCAGGGGAGTCACTGAAAATGTCTTCAGTGAATAAACATGTAAAATTCTGTGTGTCACCAGCAGGGCTGATACTGGGCTGTCAGGAGACAGGATGTCAGCAAAAAAATGATTGTAAAGCTCACTGCCAGTGGTATGGGCAAAACAACATAATAATGAAAAAAAGTCTAAAACAGCAGGCGTTGGTGGTGGCTCTTCCCCTCACATGGCCTCCATGTTCCTGCCAACACTGCCACCCTGGGCCCGGCCACCCTGGGCCTGGCAGGGGCTTATTGCCACCAAATGGATCCCACCCTGGGTATCCAGCCGAAAGGTGTCTGTGCTGGAGCACAAGAGGGAATTCATCACACTCCAGGCTGGGAGCTGAGCTGCTGGGCAGCAGCTCTGTCAAGAAGGACCTGGGGGTGCTGGTGGACAGCCAGGTGTCCCTGACCACCAGTGTGTCCTGGGGGACAAGGCCAGGGGACCTCGGGGTGCACTTGGAAGGGCACTGCTGGCAGGTCAGGAAGGGGATCCTGACCCTGTGCTCAGCCCTGTGTCCACTTCTGGCTGAGGGAGCTGGGCCTGTTTAACAAGGACAAGAGGAGATTCAGAGGGGATTTTATCTGTGTCTGTGTCCAAAGGGAGGTATCAGAGGATGGACCAGGCTCTGCTCTGTGGGGCCCAGGAATAGGACGAGAGGCAATGGGCAGAAACTGGAACACAGGACATTCCTTCCACCTGAATATCAGGAAAAACTTCACTTTCTGGGTGCCTGAAACAGACTGCCCAGAGAGCTCGGGGATCTCCCTCACTGGAGATATTCAAACTCCACCTGAACACAACTCTGTGCTTTGTGCTCTGGGACGGCACTGCTTGAGCAGGAAGGTTAGAACAAATGACCCACTGTGGTCCCTTCCCATCTGACCCATTCTGTGATCAGAAGAGGATACACAGCCAAAAGCCATTTTAATTATGTGGCCTGGTCTTTGTGCTTTTTCAACATAAAATGTGCTGCTTTCTTCTCTTTTTTTCCTAGATCTCAGAGGCATTTCTTCATAGTAGCTCTGTATTTAGGTAGCTATCTCATCATTATTCATCTAAGTCATCAAAATTGTAAAAAAGGACTAAAAACCCTGATGTGTTATAAATAAAATATGGGAAGGAGAACAGTAATAGAATAAGAGTTCATATACTAGAGGGAATACCCACCCAAAAGCTCTCACACAGCATTTGCAAGGTTTTCTTATTTTTTAAATATTTCAATCAAGGAATGAAATGCAATATGATCAATAGTTGGAGCCGAAATCCTATAGATGTTGTGTGGCAGTATACATACTCAATCTTCATTCAAAATTTACACAGTTTGTATTTCCTCCACTGTAATTGCCTCTGTACGGTGGCTTTCAGTAGTTGTAAATTAACTCTGTCATAATTGCTCTCTTTTTTTTCTTGAATATTTCTATCCTTGCTGTAAATTATATTTCTGCTACTTCCAGTATTGATATTATGATGTGTCCACTAAGACAGCACAGTATCTGGAGACATGTATATACCTTTTTGGAATAGTTTTCTTTCACCCTCCCCATTATTGGTACAGTTGATTTCTCTTGGCTCTGAGCCCAGTTTGGTTTAATTTTTGTTTATTTTGTACAAGATTCCAGACTCTGCTTTGAGATGGGCACTGTATAAATTAATAAATTCAAGATATGCTTCCTTTTAGTGGGTTGCTTGGCACATCTGTTTTTCAGAGGTTTCTAAATATTCATGATCTGTATAAGATACCTTTAGTTACATAGGATTAGGGACAATATCATATTTTTAACATTTACAGGGTTTCCCATTAAAAAGTAATCGTTTGCGAACAGTTACAGTGCTCTGGCATATTGGATACTGCAGTGTGTCTCAGTAGTTGGAATGTAGAATAATGATTCTATTTACGATCCTATGGGTATCTTAGCTATGGTAAATACTTGTGTTTTTCATGCTGAAAACTTCTTTGTACTCAGAAGGTTTTTAAGAACTATTGGATGTATAAATTTAGATGTTGCCTCCTGTTTAAAATACTACATTTCTTCAGTATTGCTAGAGTTTTCACAGGCAGAACTGTCAAACAAAACAGTGTTCAACGTACTGGTTATAGCCAGTTGCATTGCCTTGGCATAACCAAAAGCATTTTAATGGAAAACCAGAAGCATTTCCCATTAAAACAATTCCAATTTGCATGATTATTTTATGTCAGGGTATCAAGGAAACAGTAAAAGAAGTAGTCAGCAAACATTGTGGCACCAAATTAAGTCATAAACATCTCAGAAAAGAGAAGAGACTGCTGCTAAGGCAGGCAGCAGTTTGAGAGTAACGACAAAGTTTGTTTTGCAGGAGAGCAGGGACAATCGAGATGTGCAGAAATGTAAAAGTATTGTGTAAAGTTGAGGTCAAAGATGACATTTGTGAGGAAAGGGGAAAAAGCTTGCTCTGATGAAGTGTATAATCTCAGGGATTTCCCTACTCATACTGAAGTCAGCATCATAAATTGCTCTGCTCACAGAGTACCACATTCTTCCAGTGCTGTAAATGAAATGAATAGGTTCTATTTATGACTTGTGGGTTGCAATTTTTATTGCAATACTTGAAGTGAAGGTGGGAAGGAAGTGGGACACCAGGAGAAGGGTAGTGTGCTGATCTATGTATACAGAATGAGCAGCTGGCACTAATTAGTCACTAAGGTGGAGATGTCGCAGTTATCTTTTGTAGGTGCTGAAAACACAAAGGTGTGCTACCATCCCATGATCTTCCAATTCCATATTTTGTCAGGAACCCCATTATACAGATGATGAATATTGGCTGAAGGCAATGTGATAGGCAGAGTAATAATGGTGAACCAAGTGGGGATTAAGATCTGACCAGAGCATTAGGTTTATCAGCACTGAGAAGTGGGAGTGCTTCCAGGCGTGCCCAAATGTAAACCCTCAGGTATGTAAGGAGCTCTCCGTGAAAGAACCATTGATGGCTGTGACGCTGGCATCCATGGCCCACAGACTGTGGGATTAGGTGCTAACTGAGCTGAGATTCTGAAGGATCTGAATTCTGTATTAATGCTTGTCTCCTATCTAAGACTTTTAATGGCTTAAGTGTTTAACCTTAAGCCTTTAAACAACTTCTTGCTACTCTGGAGAACACTTTCCAGATGTGCAGTTAGTTTCAGGGTAAGAAAACAGATATTGCAGTAAAATCTCTGCATCTGTATTCTCATTAATACATTCATCAAATCAGTTCTCTAGTATCTGTGATTTCTGAGACCGAAGTCTTCTAGAGCTTTTGACCTCTGCTGGAAGAAAAGGTTTATTTGCCCATATATGACCCACACAGATGGCAACCTTCCATGCTCCCAATTATGTTTACTCTCCAAAATGCTGGAAGTCCTGGATATCTCTTATTTATCTTTGTTACATTTCAATAATGTTATTGCCTCTAATATGGCAAGCCTAAGACAAGGGAAAATAGGACTTGGGTTCTTCCAAGATCTGTTAGAGAGTGGTCAATGTCTGTGAGCTACATCCACTTCATGTAGTGCTAGTATGAGGCCCTTAGTTGTAGAAAGCCCTCCAGCACAACTGTCTTGTGGTTAGAGGGAGTGCTGTAGGGGAAGCAGGGCCACATTTTTGCTGATACTGTTTAATGATATAAACAGAATTTTTAAACGGGTGCTTTTTTTGGTGTTTTATCATTATGGTGTCCTTATATTGAATGGCTAGAGTTTTGGTACAAGACCTTATAGATAAAATAAAAATGAAAAATGTGTGGGAAATAAGTTCCTAGTTACAAAATATAAGTTGTTCAAAATCTGAGAGGAAGAGGGAGGAAGAACCATGTGTCTGGATACACCAAGACATGTTAAAATACAGTGGTGCTGTGCACCTTAAATACAGCCACATAAACCAACCCTAAAATGCCTTTATCTGTGGAGGGAATATATGGAAGCATTTCTTTAGAAAGCAATTTGAAATTTAAACATTTAGTATCACTGCTACTGGAAGTAACCCAGTCCATGGCCACAGGGATGGTCAGGAATCAGGAACATGGTGATGGAATGGAAGAAGAGGGGCAAGAATGGGAGCGGAATTAAAATAGTGCAGGCAGGCAACTCTTTGAGTGGCGATGTTTCCCATTTCTTTCCTAAGCACATCCACACTTAGTTTCTGAGAAAGCAGGAAGGACACATAGGCAAATTGCCAACCAGATGGTGCAATCGAATACGAAGAACGCTTTCAGAAGGGCAGCATAACACAGAATAAAAAATATGCTATCATTTGCTTTCCTGATACAATACAGGACAAAATTCACAGGGAAAGACTAAATGTTAACTATATACTTGTGCCTTCTAGTCATCTTTGTGACGTAGCTTCAGAAAAATGTCCACCTTTGAGTTCTCCTGCCGTATCCCCTCCACCAAAATAATTTAATGTGTTCCAGTTATGTGTTTCTTTGCAGAATTTTCAAAACTGCCTTATTATTGCCTAAATATGTTTCTTTGAATATACAAAATTTAACTGAGAGAAGGGTGAAGTCCATTTTCAGGACTTCTATAGTTGTTATTCTTACATAACATGAAGAAAAGAAAGTAGTACTTGCTATTTAGGCTTCTATATAATCTCTAGATAAGGATAATATCAGTGTGGAATTAGTGGCAGACCAAGGAATTACAGTATTTTTCATGTTGTGTCATTTCCAATTTAGCACTGAAACTGTGTGGTGTGTTTGTTTGCATTTTGTCTTTGGAATAATTTTATATTCTTTTTTACTTAAAATGTATTTTTATTTCACTTAAAATGTATTTTTCTTTCTGTCATAATTTGGCTCTTTTCAAAATCAGGCTGAGTGTCTATTACATAGATTATGCATATAAAGAAATACAGATTCCCACCCTTCTCTTCTGACTTGCTTTTAAAGATTTGTAGCGAGAGTATTTTATAATTATTTTAATGTAATTTTTCTTATTAGTATCATAGTTTTGATTATGTGATTGGATGTAACAATTTTATGTCAATATATAATCAGAACCTGACAAATCTAGCTGTAATTGAAGAAAGGAAGCCATATCCTGGCAAAAATGTAGGAACCAGCCATCTGTCCTGATGTCAGCCTTTTTGTTATGTATTTTATGTCTATATCTTGAGGTTCTATAAATATATATATACATATATATGGAGTATCTATCCTCTACCTTAATTCTTGTGAATGGCTTCCAAATGAGGTTCAGCTACAGCATATGAGCGTTACCTTCGTGAATCTAAACAAGAGCTGCCGCCTCCTTTCTCTGCCCAGTCCTAGCTAGTCTTTATGTACTGCTGTTGACAAGCATTTGTGGACTACAAATAAATCTGGAAATAAAAGGAAGTTTATAGGCCATTGAATAAAATTTTTATTCATTGATTTTTGAAAGATTAATTATTGGAGCACTTTTTTGTGTTTTCATTATCTGGATTATGGAGAACCATGTTGCCATATTTTTCCTTAGATTTACTGATTTCTGAATCTGTTTATTTAGCTTAGAGATGTTTTTTTTTTTCTTCAGTGCTTGAAAATCCAGCCTGGATTGTGAAAAACCAAATGTGATATTCATTCTTTCCTTCTTGGAAATCCCTTTCGGTTATAAAGATTTTACAGGTGATTTTTGACATTGATGGGCATAGAACAAGCTCTGTTTTATTCAGATTACATTCCCTGTAGCACATGCATAACCTCATTTTTTTCCCAGGTGGGATGAAGAATATTTGAAATCTTACCTGTAATGGTAAAATCTTACCTGAGCTGGACAATCAGAGACAACACTGCAGTTCAGCTGGTAGAACTGCACTGCTGATTGAGTCAGTGTTGGAGCTTTTTGTGAAATTCATGTTGCTTCTGGGGGTTTTTTGTGCTGGTGAGAGAAGCTGATCTCCATCTCACTTTTCTGGGTTCTAAACACCTTGGTCACTGTTTCCACTCAGTTTCAGAGTTGCTCTAATCTTTTGATATTAATTAAATCAGCTGTTGCTTGAGATTGTGCGTATTTCTCTGGAGAGGGCACGGACTTATTTTTGCTCCCATCAAGGTCCCCAAAGGTTTTGTCTTTGTCCATGGTAAGTAGTTTTAGCCCCAGTTTTTCTAGGTAACAGCAAACTTCACTCTTGACAAGTTTTTCTGTGAGAGTCTGCTGTTATTTCCTACAGAAAAAACAGCCAGAACTAGTTGGCAACTCATCTTTGAATAAATAGAAGAGTTTGATATCATGTTCTATGTGAAAATAATGTCTTGAAAACTTAGCTGGACAGTTGAAAATCACAAATATCAGTCAATGTCTTTTAAAAGGACCAGAGGTATCATGGCGTTGATGTGATCAGTGTTGGTAGTTGCTGTGGGGACAACTGGGCACAATGTTAAATAATAGAAGTTGAGTAATTCCCGATTCTATTGACTTCAGGTGAATTGGTCAGGAAAAAAATCACACAGAAGCTGAGTTAGAAATTATTAGGAGAGAAATAGAAGACAAATTGGAAAGCATGACTCTGTGTCTGTGTAGAGCTCTGGTACTTTCTGCCTCTACAGTGCTATGAGTAATTCTCATGCTCCCGTTTCAGAGTGAATATGTGAAGAGTGTTAAAAGTGATCAGAGTTCTGGAGCAGCTTCCATGTGATGAAGGAAATTTGACTGACAATCTTCAGCCTGGAGTAGAATCAACTGACGGAGAATTTGATAGAGATCTACAGGACTGGGAGTGACATGAAAAAGGGAAGTGGAAAATGACTGTATCTTCTTCATGTGTAAGAAGTGAGCATCAAGTGAAACTAATAGGGCAATTCAAAAGAAATGAATGTTTTTTTCATACTCACGTGTTAAGTAACGGAACTCTGTTTTAGAGGTCGTTAAGGGAGCTGAAAGTTGACATAGATTCAAAACTGAAACAAACGTTCATGGAAGGGGAATTCACTCAAAGCTATTAAATAAAAACATGCCAACTCTTAATCAGAAAATACCTGAGCCATAAATGAGTAAAAGCTGCGGAAGGATAAGTTACATAGCAGTAATGTATTTTCTTTTCCTTTTTCTTTTCTTTATTTTTTTTTTCTGAGTTCAGTGTAGCTACTATGACACATAAAATTAGGTGTGTGCTGGTTCAATACCTCTTACAGGATATCTGTTTAACTTGTTATTTCAGGTGCAGGGTCATAGGAAATAAATGACTGTTTAGGAAAGGCAACAAAAGAAACCACAGCTTTTCCTTTCCCTTTCCTGGTGGGCAGTACTCTGCCTCCAGAGTCAATCCTGAGTGCACAAGCATGGTGTTAATGGATGGGTTTGCTGGAGCTGTCAGCATTCAGCTGGATAAGACATGACACTGGACTTTGACCATTTGTGGTCATTAAAGTTACCGTGTACTGATTATAGGATAGTGGAAATTAGCCCTGGTGTCCTGGTCTAATTCCAGTTTATGTGTCTCCTGCAGTTTGACTTGGATAAGTTCCTTTTTCACCCTTCAGTGTGTGCTGCTGGTTTACTGGAGAACAACACTGTAAAGGATCCACGTGGATAAAAGTTCAACACAGATTATTTCTTGTCTAACAAAGCAAATACAGTAAACTGTAACAATTCTGTAACATAACAGGAAAGCAAAGGATATGTGAACAGTTGCATATCCTGTGAAACACTGGCCATAATTTGCACTAAAGGACAGTCAGCAATCTCCATGGATTGTGTTGAAACCAGCAGAGCTGCATGTCTGTACATCTGTGAGGAGTCTGGTGTGTTATGAATGACTAAAAGTGCCTGATGAGCTAGTGTTCCGAATTTTGCACTGGAATTTTACTGACGCATGCTCCTTGAAATATGCTATGAAATTTCCTTTGACATAAAAGTAAACATGACATGAGCTGGGATTGCACACTTACTAGGGTTTTTTTTTCCCTCTCTTTGCATGAAAAGGCTTTGTATGCATCATCAATGTAAGGCAAGGGAGAGAATCATCTGTCTTTGGGGGAATGATTGTCCACATTCTCAGTGAAAGGTCAATGAGTAGTGGGTATTAATTAATCCAGCTGGGCACACAGCATCCCAGGTTTAACAATGTCCAAGCTTTTTATAATGATGATAGATTTTAAGGACTTGCCTTTTAGTAATGGCATCCCATCTGTTTGGGGTTCGAGCTTTCAGCACATTAAGGGTTTTTTCCAGATTCTTCTTTGTAAAGTGGGTCTGGTTTGTGGGATAGTCCCAGACATTGTTTATTTCAAGGAAAGAAAAAATAGTTAAAATCTAAGGCCAAAGTCGTAAGTAAGAGACCTTTTAAAATCTCTCTGAGAAAATAGAGCAAACATATTTTCTTTTGAAAACAAAGGCTCCACTGGAGACTGTCAATTTCTTTATTAACATCCTTCTGCATTTCTTCTTTAATCTGGAATTATGAAATATATTGCCATTTGATAGGACGCAGCTGAATGACTAATTTCTCATAGTGCCCTAGTGCTTTTTTTCCCAGACGTCCATAGTACTGGATTGAAGATCCAGTTCTCTGGTCCTCTGAAGAGCCATGTTCTTGATAGAACACACCAAAATATCATATGCTTTGTGCCATTGTGGAGGCCTACTACAGTTTTCTTTTGCTTTTGTTTGCTGCAAAACAAAATGCT